>JZKD02S1861574.1:533518-551942 GCA_000966675.3 Picea glauca | reverse complement strand
CCCCCTTACCCTTCTTGCATTGTTTTTTCTTCCCTTCAGGCTGCTGGGTGGCCTTTGGGTTAGTCATCTGTACGGAGTGTACTTCCGACGTTTGGGTAGGAGGAGTAGCCAAAGCGGTAGTCTGGCTGGCCACTGAGTGTTTTATAGATAACTGCTGCAATTGTTTTGTCAATTGCTCAGCGGGCTTAGTTTGTGCCGAACCAACGATACCATCGGCATGTGGTCCAACTCTCTGTCTGGTTTTATCCAGTATCGATCGTGGTGCATCTGGCAGGATGTTGTACAATAGACCAGATTGAGAATAGATAAGCTCAAACTGTTGAGCCCTCATGATGGCATCTTCTTCGGAGGAAACCCCCGAAGTTGCAACGTCTTTGGATAATTGCGGTACTAAGGACTTAAGGAACCACTCAAGCAGAAATGCTGGTGGAACTGGTACTTTGATTAGACTCTTTCGGCGTCGCCACTCTCGGATATGATCAGAGATGTGGTCCGCTGTCGTCTGCTCGAAATTGGCTAGCAACTCTGTGCCAGCGTCGTATCTCACAGGTAACTGAAAATGGTTAAGGAAAGTCATTGCCAGTTCGCAAAAAGAAGAATATCATGAACGATCAAGCTCTATGTACCATTTCGCGGCACTCCCAATAAGAGTGCGTTGAAACAATCGCAACTGTATGGAGTCATCTTTTAGTGAGTTAGATGAACACCAAAGGTGGAAAGTAGTCACGTGATCACCTGGATCTTCGTTAGGCTTGGCCTCGAACTTTGGAATGTCCGAAGGAAACTTCGTTGGCATAGGAGGCCAACGCGGATCATGACAGATAGGATCATTTAACAATTGTGTCAAATCTGGCAAGTGTAACGTCGCCAATAATGGTAGTTTTGGTTGTTGATGATAGCCTGGATAAAAGGGTCCTGGAGTTTGAATGGCACCAGGTTGCCAAGAAAAGTTTGGCTGCTGGCCCGGATTTTGGTAGAAACTATGGCCCTGACCAGCATAAGGGTTTTGCATCTGAGGAGACATCATTGGTTGATTCCCCATAAATGACATAGGATGTTGGGCATTCATAGTGTTTGACGGACTTTGGGAAGGATTACCCCATGCCGGTCCCGATGGGAGAGGCATAGAAGTCTGTCTGGGGTTCCATTGACTGTGGAAGGAATTACCCCAGAACAACATTCCAGAGGAAGGAACGGATCCTTGTCCTGAGTTCCAAGGTCCTGGTATATGTGCCCCCGGCGTAGGAATAGTACCCTGCGTCGAAGTAGACTGTCCAAAAATGGGTGTGCCCCCAGATAGGAAAGCAGTAGATGCGAAAGTGTTATTACCAAACATCCCATTCCAAACAAATGGTGACGAACCTACCGGCTGATTTTGCGCAGGTGTTCCTTGACTCCCGGCTCCAAAGAAACTTGTGTGTGTAGGCTGCCCGACGGACTGTTGATGCAGACCACCGAGCGAAGGGGACAAAGGAGAGATATGACCTCCAGCGTAAGGGAAAGCATTGAAAGGGACAGGAATGCCCCCGAGCTGACCTTGCAGAGGAGCGTTAGAGCCCCCTGCCCCCAGACCCAAAGTCTGTAAAGTGGAGTGAGTGAGTACAGTGCTTGTACCTGAACTAGGCATACCGTATGAAAACGGAGGGTCGGTCGCACTAGGTGTGAAGGGAGGTGTGGCTTCCACGATAGATGGGGTCGGTCCACTGTGCGATGTAGTTGCGGCCGAGACCATGGTGGCTCAGACCGCCGACAGAGGCAAGTTAGGAGAAGCTTCTCCTGTGGTAGCAACGGTGATGGGAATGGAAGAATTCCCAGAGGAAGTAAAAACGTTTTTTGCCATAGCTGTGTGAGGCACTGACAGGCGTTCGTAAAATTGAATTGGCACAATCACTTGCGGCCAAGTATCAGTGGTTGAGGTTTCAACCAATCCAATATTGGCGGTCGATTCCTCCGGTAGTTGTTCGGGCTCAATGGTTGGTAACCCGGTTGCTTCGAAAGACCCTTGTTGGTCTAGACTTCGCCTCAATGATGGCGGGGGTGGCTCCAGTATAACCGGTGGCAGGCCCAGAAGCCTTCGTGACCGGCGGAGCTCGGAATCCTCCATTGTGTGAGAATATTCACGACACGCTAAGGTATTCTACATGGACAAACAATAACACACACTAAAAGAATCCCCTATGAGATAAGACAAGCAAACACTAACTATTTGGAAGGATAGTTACAACAACCAACACTAGAGAAACTTACCGGTGCAAGTGCAACTCGAATACGGAAGCACCCTCCGGGTATACTCTGCAAAGCGTGGTCCGATGTCTATCTTAGGTACCGCGGTATACCCCCGCAGTCACCTATGTATGTCCCTAGAAAATATTGGCAACTAGTTTTCCAGCACGTGAACAATCACCAGGAGGGTACAGTCGATAGTCGGGTAGACCACAATGAGCAGGGTATCAAGCCCGAAACCTATCAAGGGTATCGAGAGAAAATGGTCCGAAAGACAACTGAGGACCTCGAACGGATTCGATACCCAGGAAGCTCCATGGAAAATGCAAACGACAGAATCCCTCAACAAATCCTCAATATGTGTTCTCCACTACGCTCGGTCCATCTTTGGAGGGGTTATCTCCACTACCTTTCCTTACGCGACCTCGTGTCTAGCCCCTGTGTTAGAGGGGGGTCCCGGATAACTTTCTGTAACTGGACTTCTACACTCCCTATGACAGACTCCAATGTTTGGTTTGAGTGGCCTTGGAGAATTTACTCTCCAACCTATTCCAAGGCCCTAGTCCTGAGCTAGTGTATGAACCCTACAAACAAAAAGTCTAATAGTTTTTAATTAGCGTTTCTTTTAATGGGATTTTTTACGTCACAAGGTATGAAGGTGAAACTGATGGTGTGTACAGACTCAAAGAAAAATGAAAAAGAAAAATAAAAGCTTGGAAACAAAAACTTTTAGAAAAAATGCAAAAACCAACAACTTTTCAACAAGAAAGACTTCTTTTCTTTTTGAATTTTCTAAGATTTCATGCAGAAAAACATCAAGGAGTTTCGCTCAATCTGCGAGCTACTTATACACTAAATGCACTGCAAAACTTATGAAAAATACTTTTTCCTAGCTACTGATGCAACAACACAATCTTCAAACCAAGAAGAAAATGAAAAAGAGAATTTTTTTTATTTAATTGCAAAATGAAGCAAAAAAGGGAAAATGCCGACAAGCACAAAACCAAGAAAACAAAATAAAATTCTGGCTTAAAGCACAGATTGCGAAGAACCAGAGCAAAGATTCTCAAAGGAAATCAAGAAAGCACCGATTCTAACACTTGTCTAAAAACCATAAAACAAATTTTTCTTTTGTCTTTTCTATCAAAACATCAACTAATAAAAACACAGGCTAAGGATAAGAGGTCCTAACTTACTGGCTGTGCACCCTAAACTCAAAACCCCTGAGAGGAACACTTCTCACCACAGGAGGGGATGACTGCCCCACCCAGGCTGAAAAGCAACCAATCAAGCCCGCGACTGTCACTGAAACAGCACGCGTGCAAACGCGTGCTGAGCTATAACAGCGCGCGGGTACCCGCAGGCTAAACTTGAACAGACCGCGGGTCTATATAAAAGATAAGATAAAACCAAACACAGGCAGCCCAAACCTGAAAAAGGCCTCTGGTATTGACAACCAGGGTCTCTTAAAGGCTTGGATGCTTTTTTTTTAATAGAAAAGGAAACTAAATGCAAAAAATGACAATCACAATAAAGCAGACTGAGATAAGACTGTAAACCATCAAGACCCAGACAGGATCCAGAAAGCCCCCTGAGAATGTAAAATTCTGACAGGGAAGAGGAGACTGCCTCTTAAGCTCTCTGAGCCCTACATGCTACTGAAACCTCTGCAGCAAGCATTCAAACGCGGGTTGTAGAAGGTTAGGGCGCGGGTTACACGCGGGCAGGCCTTTTGCAGGTCGTGTGTACCTCTGTGTGTCCCGATAATAAATGTCAAGCACAGTCAAGGAAAAGATGGTATTAATAACCAGGTTCCCTGCTAGCTCTGACCTAACAGAAAACAGACAATCAAAGAAGCAGAAAATATAATTCTTTGAACTACCCAAAAAACCTCAATGAAATCCGAAAACCCTAAGAGTACTCTCCCCAGTGGAGTCGCCAATTCTGTTGTTGGGAAATAATACCCTACAGACTAACAAGCTAGGGCTAAACTTGCATGCAGATCATGACCCTCAAGAACTCACTTTTCACCTATCACCCCAACACTCAAACCCCTTTTTCACACACAAGCATAGAAGAGACCTACTGACCTTTTTCTATCGATGTTTGATGTAGATCCTCCGTTGCGCTTTATCCTCTTGCTCTCGCTGCTCCTTCCAAAGACAATCCTGCAATCAAGACAAAACACTACGCATGCATGCTATTTTTCTACCTAAGGGTTAGAGATTAAGCATAAATCAAATAAAATATATATCACTTGTGCATTGGGACGGGAAAAGTATTCTTTTTATTAATCTCAAGATGAATCAACTTACAATAATGATAGAAACCGGCCACCGTTCCTCGATCCTGATCCTGGGCTCCTCCTCTTCTTTGTCCTCCACTGCTTTTCTTTAATTCTCCTTAAGCTTGAGGAAAGGCTAAAGGGTTGGGACAAATGGATTCGGCAATTGGGCAGAGTTTCTTTGCTATCTTTTTCCTCCTCCAAATGGTACCCCTACCCCTTCTTTTATAGGCTAGAAGGAGCTAGGGTTTTGGACGAACTCTCGGCCATGCATGGTTGGGAGTTCCAGTTAACTGACCCAAAGCTTTTCGTCCCATCGGCAACTTTCATGTTTTTGTGCTTTGTTAGGTAAACGCGGGCTGTAGTGGGCCAGCCAGCGTTCCAACGCACCCAGTAATGGGTTAGGGCGCGGGTTACTTAATTTAAGAGGTTTTTCAAGGTTTTATTCAGCATGGCTTTGGCAATGAAGAGACATGAGTTGGCATGATTCTAGGTAAGCATGTGTGGTGCAATTTAGGGTTATAACAACAAGTACTTGATCAACAATGTATAGTCAAGAACAATGGAACACATCCACCACAGTAGTATACATATACTGTCATATAGTCTTCATAACAATCATCTGATATCAACCTGCAAGGAAACAATGTTATGATATAAATTGAATCATCTAGGCCAATCTTTCACTCACATCTGTGAGATCTGAAAGGATATCTTCCCTCAGAGTAGAAAAATGAGATATCAGGACTATTCTTCTCAAGCAAGCAAGAATAACTGTCATGTCTTTTGAACCTGGACCATTCCCCACCCTGGGCCATTCTTCCTACACTAATCAAAGTGCACACTGGAGAGAACATATAAACCCTAAGGAATGTCTGTCCCTTATTGCTAAGCCTGGACCATTCCCCACCCTGGGCCATTCCTCCTACACTAATCAAAGTGCACCTTGGAGAGAATGTATAAACCCTAACGAATGATTGTCTGGACCATTTCCTTTGTTAACCACAAGAGGAAAAGACTATCCTGTATCAACCTCCAAAATGAACCATTCCTCATGTTAACCACAATGAGAAATTGTTGTCCGGTGAGGTGGGCCAGTCTTCTTGAGTAACCCTCAAGAAGAGAGACTTCCCTAGAACACTCCCCATGTTAACCACAATTGGAAGTCGTTTTCTATGATACATCAGCAATATGGACCATTTCCCATGTTAACCACAATGGGAAATCGTTGTCCGTCAGAAATCTCAATCCACTTTTTGAACTGGAAAGGAAACTGCTCATCCTGGACCATTTGTCGAACTGAAAAATGACTGTTCATAAATCAATACATATTAGTGCTCCCTCCCAACCTGGGAGTCATCTCTTCCTCTTTCAATAAGGAAGTCATCTCCATGAGCTCCAGCTTGAGTATGAAAACTCTTTCATCTTGGATGGAAGCTTTACCAAAATGTCTGCTTATCTGCTTATCTATGGAGATATGTATTGGAGAACCACTTTCTCCTTTCTGGACTTCATCATGGATAATGTAATTCTTGATTTCAAATGTACTTCGGTCTGGAACATTGGTTTTCTCTAAAGGCTTCATGTATCTCTGATCAATAGAGTATATCATTGTTGGAAAAATGGAACATATCCATTTGGCACTTCTTTTGTCATCATGAGATCTAATCTACTGAGTAATCATCTCGATACAATATCTTTGTTATCGAAAATCTTCACCACGCTTTTGTTGTGCACTGGAGGTTCTCCACCTATCTTTTTCCATCTGCATACAAGGGTCTCTCTCTGGTATGCCTCAAAGTCTTGAGGTTTCTCTTCATGCGCTCTTTGTTCAATTAGTCTTTGAATTTATCTGATGTAGAACTCCAACTCATGGATGTTGCAGATAACATAATGACTCATGTAAAGATAGGTTTGGTTTACTGGAACAAGCAATCATCATAGTCTTCTCCCTCCATCTGGGAGAACCTCTAGTTCTAGTTCTCGCAATGATTTTATTCATAAGTCTTCCATACAATGTTCTTCATCACGACTTTCAGTTCCTCTGCTTGATTTCTTTTATTGAGTTCATATCATACTGGCAATTTTGTGATTCTTAATGCAATGAATGGTTGTTTTGGCTTCTCTTTCTTTCTTGGAATCTTCATGTTCTTTCTTGTGTTTTCATTTAGTTCTTAGGTCCATGGAGTTTCTTATAGATTCCATGCCCTAAATATTTCACTTCTTCCTTTCATTATAGGATCATGGATGTGGATGGACAACTAGGGATACTTTAAGGCTTCTCTTCGAAGAAGACTTCTTCTAGGGTCGAACTGAACACGTACTGCCTTTCATGGCTGCTACCATGGATATATATACTTCATCATCTTCAATGGATCATTGGATTATCTCCCTCCTAATCCTTGCTTCATGCATGCTCTTGGTAATGTATAATCAGCTCACTCCATCTAGGAGAGTCCACGCTTCCATTTGCATCCTTGTTCTCTTCTACAAAGTGTTATAAGTCTTTCTCCAATTTCCTCTTAGTTGTTGACTTCTTTCTGTCTTACTTATTTTAATTCTTTTGTAATGGCTTCCACATGATTTGATTTATGTATTTCATCCTGACTTGTATAATGATAGCAATCCTTATCTTTTTGTTCTTCCATAGGTATAGTTCTTCTTGGAACATCTTATATTCTAAGAGGTAGATATACAAGATATGTATAGAGATTATGCAAACAAGATATGTACAAGAACTAAGAAGAGTATTGTTACCTTCAAAAGAAGAAGTCTCTTTCATCCTGCTTGGTATTCTTTGTAGGTTCCTTTTCTTCGACAACTGATGCTTCGTGTTTCTCCTTCCTTTTATTTATCTTGGGACAATGATTCTTGTAGTGACCATACTATCAATAGTTGAAGCATTGTATTTCTAAAATATCTTTCTCTTGATTTGTCTTCCTCCTTGAACCAAACCTCATTTTGTTCCTAAAATTATTGAATCTTGTTGTGAAGGCTTGATCATCGTACTTCTTTTGGGGTTTCTCTTTTGCGCTGATCCTTGATTCTTCTTGAGCACATCAAGTCCAAAGTTCTTCAAATGTCGGATACTCCTTCCTTGTGTTCATGCTTGCGGCAAATGCATCCCACGTCTTGGGAAGACCATTGAGTACTATGTTTACCAATTCCTTCTCTGAGATGATCTCTTCAATAGCTTGTAGTTGATCTCTTAACTGATATATTCTCACAAAGTATGATGTTATGTTGTCGTCATCATTCATCTTCATGTCACGAAGCTCATTCTTCAGACTCATTATTTGTCCAATGTTTCTGACTGAGAAGAGGTTTGTTAGGGCATCGTACATCTTCTTTGATGAGTCAAGATGGGAGATGTAGGGTATCAAGTGGTATTTTATAGATTCCACTATGATACTCATGGCATTGATGTCATTGTCTTTAAACTTCTTCATAACTGCAACGTTATGTGGTTTCTTCTCTTTTCCTTCTTCAAACTCTGGTTCCACGATATTTCCTTTCACGATATCCAACACTTTATTCTTGGAAAGGATGAGGTCAATCCTTTTCTTCCACACTCTGAAGTTAGAGGCTCCATCTAAATTGTTCTCTGACTTCATAGAATAAGTCATGGATGCTTTGACTTGGTCAAACCTTAGATTTGACCACAAAATCAAACTTGACGTCTTGGCTTGCTGAGAGTACCAGGAGATGCGTTAGGCTAAGGCGCACTGATCTATCTGGAGATTAGGTTAATCCCTTCACTTAAGGTGCCTCAACAAGAGGATTAGGGTTTTTTCAACTGCACCAGCTAGTAACCCTAGTGACAGTGCTATGGTGATTGCTCCTGCTAGAAACCCTAGTGGCAGTTCTTCAATGAGCTTAATATCCTCACAGCTATGTTTCCTTCCAGCGGTTAGACTGAATGAAGGAGGTGTGGGTCCATAACATGTTAGAATATAAGTGGATTTTCTTGTTTTACTATTGACAATACCCTTGTCACCCAACCATAGGTCGAATCCACCCTTCAAGCACCTTAGCCTTGACAAAGAATCACTCTGGAAGAAAACCCTAGGCTAGATATCCAAACAAAGGGTAGTGCACCTTTCCCCAAGGATAGTGCACCAATAAGATATGATCAGATAGTCCAAAACCTAGCTAAGCGATAGTCCAATCATAACTTCTAGCTGCAGTAGCTACAACGACAACTCTCCTCCAAACCTGCGTAGAAACTGGGCAACTGCAGTGTGCACAAGTGTTGCTCTGCAATTTTGAGACTACCTGCCAGAATGAGAACTGGCCTCCTGTATTTATACTAATTCTGGCTAACTTCCTGGGCTGACTTCTCATTATGGGTATCTGTCTGTTTAGTATATATTATTATTTCTGGTCGACTTCTTCTCTTGGAGGATAATAGCCTAATATAAATTATCTTCTTGAGCCGACAAGTCTTCTAGGGTTATTAACCAACTCATTAAGGTTTCTTCTTGCTTCCCAGAGTATTTTATGCTCGTCAGGTTTACACGTGGAGGTAAATGCCTCCCAAAACTACCATAATATCAATAGAAAGGTCATCACTGTCGATCATCTGGCCTTCTTTAATTCAAATTTGTGTACTAGCAACATCCCTTTTATCTCGAAAACACCTCCTATTTATGAGAATGTTGGTGTGGGTCTTCTTAAAGATTCAAAGTTAATGGGTACTTTCCCCATTCCTCTACCCAATATTCCTCTTCCTTTTGTCGCCTTGATCAAGATGATATCCACTTCTGTTGGCAAAACCCATGAGTCTTATGACCCGTGGATAGTACCTGACCCTAGTGATTGCCATCGTTATGGCGACAACATGCCTTTAAGTCTGGTGGAATCATCTTATCAAGATATTAAATCGACAACTTCTCCCTCTCTCCGTGATACGTCTCCCGATCCATTTCATGTGATCTTTCCTACTGATGAGATGATCATGGTAGTCATGTCTATGGAAGACACTCCATGGGACAATGTGCATCATCGTTCTATTCTCTTTTTGTAAACTGAGACCATAAAGAGATATCAACGGATTTTGACACTGTCTACCGTTGTTGTTATTTCCTCTGTTCTTGAACCTACACACAATGTTTTGTACGAAGGGAACTTGAGTAATATATCCCCTACCATCCCTCTTGACATTTTGATCAAACCCGAAGTCGTGGAAAATGTTCATATCGGTGCTTCATTTTTTGTTGATGAAGTATGTACTTATAAAGCCATTTTCCAAGAATTTCGTGACGTTTTCGCCTGGAGTTATGAATAAATGCCTGGTATTGATCCCGATATCGTTGTGCATGAGATTAAAACATACCCAGAGGCTAAACCCATTCGGAAACAACTTCGCCCAGTGCACCCACACAACGCTGCTACGATTAAGCTTGAATTTGAAAAACTTCTTAAAGCCGATTTTATCTATCATGTGGCTTTGATGGATTGGGTGTCCAATCTTGTTCCCGTTACGAAGAAGAAAGGCACGATCTGTGTTTGTGTTGGTTATAGGGATATAAACAAAGCTTGTTCGAAGGACAACTATCCTACCCCTTTCGTTGACCATATTTTCAACGACTGCGCTGGGAGTGAAATATTTTCTTTGATGGATGGTTTCTCTGGCTATAATCAAATCAACATTTCACCCACGGATCAACACAAGATTTCTTTTATTTTCCCTTGGGGAACCTTCGCTTATCAGAAACTACCCTTTGGTTTGAAAAACGCTGGAGGGACTTTTCAGTGAGCTATTTCATATGCTTTCCATGATATTAATCATATTGTGCAACCTTATTTAGACGATCTACTAGGGAATCCTATGCGTCACCAAGATCACCCCACACATATACAAGCCATTTTCCTATGCTTTCGTTATTATCACATACATTTGAATCCTCACAAATGTGTTTTTTGTGTGGAATCTGGACGAATTCTCATTTTTATCGTGTCGATACATGGGATTAGGGTAGACCCCTTGAAGGTTGACGCCATTTTTAATCTACCTCCTCCTTCCACTTTGCGCCAACTCCAACGTTTGCAAGGGAAGGAATTTTTTTTACGTCGATTCACTCCAAATTACGCTAAATTAATGAAAGTATTTACTCGGCTCCTGAAGAAAGGTTGCAATTTCATGTGGGACAACACTGCAAACAAGGCTTTTGAAGCTTTGAAACTCACCTTAACCCGTACACCCCTGTTGTTTCCTCCGGATTATAGTCGAGATTATTTCTTGTACTTAGTTGCTTCGTACTCTACCATTGCTATGGTTTTGGACCAAGAGGATGATTCACACAATGAACATGTGGTATACTATTTGAATCAGAGTCTCACGACCACCAAAACCAAATATCTACATGTGGAGAAATTGGCCTTGGCAACTGTTCAAGTTGTCCAATGTTTTTGTCACTACATCTTATTACGCAAAACCACTGTTATTTCCAATTGCAACCCCATGCAAGACATTCTTACACGACAATTGTTGGGGGGAAAGTACTCTAAATGGATAGTTATTCTCCAGGAGTTTGACTTGGAGTTTGAGCATGCCAAGTCCAAGAAATCCTTGGTTTTTGCCGATTTGATTTGTGACCTTCCCTCTCCTGAGACATAACCCGTGGCAGAGGATTCCTTACCTGAAAAATCCCTCTTTCTGATAAGTTATGATGAAATATGGTATGGAGATATCATCATCTATCTCCAGACCCAAACTTTCCGGCCTGATCTTTCTAGTACATATCGTCATCGTATACGGTATCAAGCCCGTCAATACATTATCCTTGGGGATACCCTTTACCGTCGTGGTGTTGATTCTATTTTTCAATGATGTCTCACTTACGATGAAGCTAAGAAATATTTGAATGACTGTCACTCTGGAGCATGTGGTGGTCATATTTCTGGGTATGCCACTGCCCAAAAGATCTTGTGAGATGGTTATTTTTGGATTTCGTTGTTTAAGGATTGCATTACTGTTGTCCGGAAATTCCACGCTTGTCAAACCTACAACAACAATATCCGATCTCACCCCGCTCCTCTTCACCCTTTAGTTTTCACTGGTCTATTCGCCAAATGGGGCATTGACTTCATGACGTGTAACCATCACTCAGCTGAGGGGCATGGATACGTTATTATAGTTGTGGATTTTTCCACTAAATGGGCCGAGGTGATGCCTACATTTGATAACACCGGGAAAACTACAGTGTTATTCATATTCAATCATATCATTACTCAGTTTGGTGTTCCTCAAGCTATCGTTACCAATCATGGTAGTCATTTTCGTAACTTGATGATGTCTGAACTTGCTGAAAAATTGGGTCTTCGCCATGAAAATTCAACCCCTTACTATCTACAGGCCAATGGCTAGGTTGAAGTAATCAACAAAGTCCTAACTACTATTCTTCAACACATGGTAGGAATTCATAATTCACATTGGCACACGATGTTTTTCTCATCATTTTGGGCATATCGGACATTCGTCAATTCTTCCACGGGATTCGCACCTTTCCAATTAGTGTATAGTATCGAAGCAATTTTGTTGACTGAATGTGAGATTCCATCTTTGAAGCTATATGTCGAACTTCTCCCTAACACCTCGGTTGACGAGGAACGTCTTTTTTATTTGATGCAATTAGACGAAACCCGTCATGATGGGGCCTTAGTTATTGAAACTCAAAAAAATCGCATCAAAGCTCAATATGACAAGCATGTCAAACCACGTTTTTTTTTTAAGGCGATCTAGTTCTTGTTTATGAGAAAGATAGTCCTGTTAGGAAATAGATATCCTCGATATATATGGTGAGTGTGTGAGCACCCACATGAAATGCCTGCTCATCCACGTTCCACATATGAACCAGGTACTCAAGTAGTCTCAGCTAGGGACTCATGCCCCAAATCTTGAAGAATTTTAGTAGCCCACAATGCTGGAGGGCCATCACTATTCCCAGGTCATTCTCGACAGAGTAATATTCCTCTGCATGCTCTTGTTCACGCCACTCCAACATTTTTACCATGGAAAACCTGCCAAGGGACCATAAGATGACATTAGAAGAATATTTTTCTTTCCTGGAATTTTTTTGCTTGTTGAGTTCATCTTTTGAAATTTTGGGTTGTGGTCGTCGCAATCCAGGGTGTCCGCACTGAGCAACGTCATCGACCCCAGCTTTAGGCTCACTTGTGATGATCCTAGATTGATGCAGTTCCCGAAAGGGGCCACCTACGATGACCTCAACACACGGGTAACCCCCAAAAATCAACCAAAAACAATGATTTTAACCAATGGAAATCAAATTTAAAACCATGCAAAGATGAAGGAGAAGGAAATTACCTCTTTAGCGGAGACGATTTGTGAAATGATCCCTCATACACTCTGCAATCAAGTGTTGAAAATCGATGTGAAAAGAGGGCTTTGGAGCAATTTTTGGGTAAAGTTACAAATGAAATGGTAAAACATGGTTTGTTACCTATTTTATTGTTTTTTATTACTTTTCATTTGTATTTATATTATTTTTTATGCTTTATCCAAATCCTAAAGTCCTAACAACTTTACAAGTGGTTGATTTTCGTAGATTGAAAAAGTCTAGAGGTGAAACGTTGGAACAAGGGTCCACTTTTTTGGTTTGTTTTTATGAATGTCTCATGTACAGATTCTTTTTAGGGTTTTTCAGGAAAAACCCCAAGCTTAGTCGAGCTTAGTCTTAGTTCTTTATCATGCTCGTAAATCAATGAGAATGTAATCGAGTATACTTTTATCACTTTTTCGGACTCATAAAGGTTATGAGAAAAAGGAACTCCCCTGGAGGCTTCTTTAAGCTCTTTTCAAAGTCTCTAAATGTGAAAAGATGGTCGAGCGAACTTGTTATTTTCATGCTCGTAAAAACATCTGAATAAAACATCTAATGAGTGGTAGGTTATCACTTTTTCGGTTTCGTCAGATTAATTTACGAAAAAGGACATGTTGGAGTTCTCTATAAGTTTTTTTCAGACTCTCTAAAATTGAAAAACCCCTGAGTTTTCTTTCCTTGGACTCACTAAACAAACATCGAAAGAACCATATGGGATTGAACCACTCCTTAGGGTTCGTTAAACATACTCCGAGGGACTCGTCTGAAGGATGATCTTACATCAACAAGCATATGTTATCCTCCTCAAGCTTGCGTAAAAATAAAGAGGTACTCGCCATAAATGGTAGGGGAAAAATTGGGAAAGAAATTTGTCTTTGTATTCGTGTTAGTGGCAATAATAATTTCTCTTGAACATGACACCCCCTTCATCATTGTGTCTGGGTTGGAAAATTCATTTGTATCTCGTTTGACCATCCACCAATTCATATGTTTTGTCCTCCTTGAGTCAATGCTTCCAAGACCATTGTCATGGCATTCATATGTTCAAGAGAAGTCCAACTGAAACAAGCCCTCCATCGAGTCAGCCATCTGCAATTATAAATTTTCTACCATGTTGGTCTTCCCTGAGTCAGATACAAATCACTTCATACTATGATCTACTTCAAATATGTTACTTATTTTGTGTCATTGATGGGGGATACATCAAGGCCCTCCTGTGACGAGTCTTTTCCCGTCAACTTCAACACTTTATCTGGGAACAAGACTTAAAAATCATTTAGTACCTTAGAGCCTGCATGCCTCAATGGAAGGTTTCTTTGCTTCCAATAGTGGTTTCACATCATTGGCCCCTGATTGGGAGATTGCATCGAATGTTCAACTTCAACTCATTTATTGACATTCATTGGATTGTACTAGGGTACCTTGGGAGTCATTGACATCAATGATTATTTCCCTCGCACTTGTTAAAGGTTTTCATTATTGACCGATAATCAAGTGGTTTCTACCATGTTCGACTTCGGAACCTGTAATCACATGGATAGATTCGTACTTAAGGACGATGGAAATGAAGACCCTATATCTCATCATTCTAATCTAGGTTGCGACGAAGTATTCATGAATTAGTTCTGACACATAGATCCATTGTGTATGTCTCATGCCTATGTCCGAATTTTGAATTCTTTAGAACATAGATCCACAATGTATTCCTAGTGGCTATGCCGATTCATAATGACATGGATCCATAGTGTATATTTAGTGGCCATGACTCACTTGATATTTGTGATTTGAATATGGGAATGCCTACCTTGGACAATGGTATATTATTATTCTCATGCTTGATTGTTTGCAAGTTCCCGATCAATGTTCTCCTTATTCGACACACACATTCTACAAAGTATTTCAGCTGCCACGAGTTCCATCTTCATACTTTTGGGGGAATTCTTTTACACATTATTTTGGTAACCCCGATGATCCATTGAAAACATGTGTTCATGTTCCCAGAAAAGATAAAAGTCGTCGCACCCTGCAAAATGCATGGGGTGTGAAAATGCCTGATCATCGCCCCCTACTCTAGACATGGACTACGATGTCTCTGCAAGATGCACTATACCTAGGGTGTGACGATGCCAAAATCTAATGAGAAATCAAAACTTCACGAAAGTTATAGAAGGGGATCTTCTAAAAGATGAGGTGGCCTCCAAACAGTTTGAATCTTACCCGCTTCTCTGATTTGGTGGGATCATCCTAATCTCTTCATCCATCTCTCCTTAAAATTATATAAGGAGGGATCTCTCATGGAAAAGGCTAAGGTTGAATAGGCTAAGATTTGTATGGATAAATTCTGCCTTAGATTATTCTTAAGAGCTTTGCTTTAGTTCTACAAGATACATGGTGGATCTTCTTCATTCAAAGTCTTTGGAGCAAATGTGTGTGTGTTAGAGAAAAGGTCCATTGAAAGGGGACCTTGTGACATCAAGGCTTTGGTTGTATTCTCCACTTTCTATTAATATGATACAACAATATGTTTCTTTCCCATAAAACCATTTTTGTTTTATTGTATGATTCCTTGATCTCATACATAGATTCTTGTTGAAGTATATTGTATTGCTTTCACTTTGTTGGCTTGTGTTCCTTTGCAGGTTCAATATTGCATAAGCATTAGAACAGAGTGAGGATGGCGATGGCAAGAGGAAGTGACATTTAAAAGGTATGTTGCCTATCTCTTGTAAACTAGTAAATTCAATAATTAGGGCCTAGGGAAAGGTTTATACTATGTTTTGTTTTGTTCTAGTTCCGGGTGGTACTAGGGAGATTTGTTTGTGTATGCACTTACCGATTAGTCCAACAACACAATGAGCTCCACAGGAATGTCCCATAGTGAAGACATTATGCTTCGCTCGAATTTAACTTAGTCTTGTATTTTAAATTTTACCTTAAACTCAAGCGCTACAGCCTGCACCACCACGTTGGAATTTAAAAACTGTGTGTCCTATGCAACGATGAAATTATGTTTTAGATTGAAAAGTTTAATCTATGGGAAGGATAAATTGAATGCATCGGAAGGATAAATTGACATAGAATATTGTGATATCATAATACCCGAGAATAAGGGCATGAATCTTAGTATTCTAATTCTATCCACATTATATAACCTTGTGTTATGGTGCCTGTGCCTATTTTTGTGAGCAAATCTTCGCTAAGGATTGCTGAAAATTTATATATAATGCCCTCCAAGAACTCCCGATCAAAAGGGGTCTGGTTGTCTAGATGTGATTCCTGAGTTAGTTTCAAATGATATACTCGTTGGATATGAATGATATATTATCTTCTTTGCCTCGGACATGAGGTGGAAAACTTGGCATGGCTCTAGTGAATTGAAACGCCAACAACCGACCATGGATCACTTCAAATCCATAAAAATGTGGCAACATTTGAGATCTGCTATCAGTGGCAATGAGGAGTGTGAGGTAGTCAGGCGTGATATTATTTGCTAATTACTCAAACGTGGCAATCAAATAGTCATCCAATAATTTCTTAATATGATTATGTAAATGTGAAAAAGTAAACATGTTAACCAATGCATTCAGAAATGCAAGGAACTTATGAACATTAAATCTCATTCATCCATTTGAGTGTAAGACGAAGAATATGCAAGCATCTTTAATTGTTGGCCATCATATTGGAATTTGTAATTAAAATGATGATTAAACCATCGATTCCAATAGGGGGGACGCCTATCGACATAATTATATTATTAGTGGTTTTGGTATTATTTTTTGTGGAGTATCTCTAGCTTATGGTTTGGTTATTGAATCTGTGAGATCTACAATAATATTGGACTAGAGTAACATATTTCTATGTTGGGATTTTGTTTTATATTAACATTCTCATTTTATTTGTGTTTTTGTGTATAGAGTGTTGTGAATAATCTAATATACATAAGAATTGTAAAATAGAACTTTGATTTATATAAGAAGTGTAAAATATAAGTTTGATAGGATGTAAGTTTCCAGATATTCACATCAACATTGTAAACAATTTTTGTGTCATACTTTTTCAAATGACTTTGAATTATATTTGTTTATTTGTTGTCTACATTATTCTCATTGTGGTGGTATATCCTTGTTGAGATTTCTTTCTAACTTTTCCCCTTTGATCATTCTCAAAAATTATATTTCAATGACTCATGGTTATTCTTTTTTACATCTTCTTTGTTTTGTTGATAAATCCTCCCTCGGCTATTTTATTGAAATCAGTGGAAGAGATGGAAAGGTTTAAGACATCTATTTCAAGTGGTATTTAGGTGGGAAATTCTCATTTTGTTGGTTCATATCAATTCTTTGGAAGAGCTTTACGAGTGGTTTGATGATTTGTCTGGATAATTTTGCTTAAACTTCTAGTGTTATTATTATCAATGTTGTACACAATAGATAAAGTCCCTGATTTTCTTGATCAAGATTGAATAATTTTTAGGGTTCAAAATAATTACCGGTTATTAGTTATTTGAGCATCCTATTTGTGGATGCCTCTTTTACCGATTATTAGTTATTTGAGAATCCTATTTGTTGATGCCTCTTCTAATAAGATGGGGAATTGGGTTGATCTGAGTATAATCATAAGATGGTACAACCCCAACTCTTTTCTCGTTGGATAAAACTTGGTGATATATACAATCTTACATGCTTCAATGTTAATTTTAATTTCCTTTTGTTGTGAACTCGTGCTTTATTAGAGATGAGGGTTAAGAGATATTTGACTGACACTTAAAACTGCTTTTGAATGGCCAAGAGCTTGTCTTTCACGGTTGTTAGGAAACAATGTAATGGTCCAAGACCTAGAGGCGTTTGACAATAGTTGAACTCTGCTCCTTTACGAACTACTGGTTGGTTATTTCAGGTTTATGGTTTTATTTGATGAGCAGTGATGAGTAAGCTTGCATTCATGAATAATAGTCGATGATGATTGTCATCATTGCCTATTGACAATTGAGTTATGATAGATTTTGTCACCTTTGAGACAAAAAAGGAAAAAAAGAACTATTAGACAACAACAAAAGCCTTTGTTTGAATATTTATTAAAAAAATTAGAAAGAAGAAAAATATTTAAATTGCACTTGGAGCTCCACTCTATGAATTGGATAGATTGGAAATAGTGTAAATGTATAAATTTGGCTTGGGCTTGATGGATACAAAGTGTATTAGAAATAGTGTAAATGCATAAAGTTTGGCTAGATGAACACATAGTGTCGTCCATGTGATGGATAATGGATAATTAGGGGTATCATTATCTTTTTAAGAGATATCATTATTTATTTAAGAGATATAAGGTATTTAGAACTCGTGGGATATTTGGAAAATTTGGTTATGGATTTTATTAAATTTGATTAATTTGGAAACATATTTGCAGCAAAACTAGTGAGGTGCTCTATAGTTGTTAAGCCCTAATATTGACTCATTGCCCCTTAATTGGGGCATATTATATTAGTAATGTTATTTTATTTATGTCGGATTTAGGCCATTAGTTGTAATTATACCTCCTAGTCTCCTATATACACCAAGGAGACATTTTCATT
>JZKD02S1861574.1:511015-522820 GCA_000966675.3 Picea glauca | reverse complement strand
AAGGAAGTTTTTGCTGGGTTTTCTTCCCCTAGAGGGTTTCCCAGGATAAATGCTGTGTACATTGTGGATGTGTATTTCTCAGTGATCTTGTGGTTATTATGCTCTTATCTTTATGCAATGCAAAGAACTATAATATCAGCATAAAACATTAACAAAATTTAGTTGGTCCTGAGCTTAATTACTCTCACGTTGAAAAGATAGCTTTGGTTGTTGTTCATGCAGTCCAACACTTACATCACTATATATTACTTTGCAAGACTACGATGGTTGTTGATGTCAATCCATTTCAATATGTCCTTACTAGACGTATAATAGGGGGGAAATGTAATAAATGGATTATCGTCTTACAAGAATTTGATCTCGACTTCGCTTCGGCCAAGTCCAAGAAATCACTAGTTTTTGCAGAGTTAATATCTGATTTTCCATGATTAGACGAGGATGTTATCCATTTCAATTCGTTCATAGATGAACACATTTTCCTTGTCTTGTCATCCAATCCATGGTATGGAGACATTGTTTTATATCTTCAAACCTTGAAGTTCGCTCAACATCTCTCGCTAGATGATCGACGACATGTTAGATACCAAGCCAAAAAGTATATCATCATCGGTGACACTTTGTATCACTGAGGAGTAGATAATATCTTGCATCATTGCTTAACTCACGAGGAAGCCGAGTTAGTCCTAAATGATTGCCACAAAGGGGCTTGTGGTGGTCACCTATCCGGGCTTGCGACAACCCAAAAAATTTCGTGAGCCGGTTATTTCTGGCCCACTATCTTTAAAGATTGTATCAAAGAGGTTAAGAAGTGTCACCCCTGCTAGGTGTTCACTCGGAAAATTCACTCGCATCCAACCCCTCTTCACCCAGTCATCACCGTCGGTCCCTTCACCAAGTGGGGGGTAGATTTCATCGATTGCAACCCAACTTTGGTTGGGGGGCATCAACAAATTATTGTGTCCGTCGACTACTTTACTAAGTGGGCCGAGGCCATGCCTATCATAAAATCCGATGGGAAGACTATAGGCTTCATCGTGTTCAACCAAATTATCGCCCGGTTCGGTATCCCAAGTGAGATTGTCATGGATCATGGTAGTCACTTTCATAATGAAATGATGGTAGAACTAGCATCTAAGCTGGGGTTTAGACACGGTCATTCATCCCCTTATTACCCCCAGGAAAATGGGCAAGTAGAGGCTGTCAACAATTCTCTCAAGACCATTTTGCAAAAACTGTTAGTCGGAGTAATTCCAATTGGCACATCATGCTATATCCTGTGCTTTGGGCATACTGAACCTCGATTAAGATTGCCACTGGTTTTTCCCCTTTTCAGTTAGTGCACGGTGTGGATTCGATCCTTCCTGTTGAATGCAAAATCCCTTCTCTCAAGTTGGAAGTCGAGCTCCTTCCTGACACTTCAGATTTAGAGCGAAGCCTTGTGCACCTAGAGATTCTTGACGAGTAGTGTTGAGACGCCTTTATGACTATTGAGGCAAACAAGAAATGTGTCAAGGTTCAGGACGACAAGTCTGTCTGTCCAGGTTGTATGTTGAGGGTGACTTGGTTCTCTTATATGACCAAGCCAAAGAACCGCTAGGAGCAGGCAAGTTTAAACCCATGTGGCATGGTCCTTACATCGTACGACATGTCCTAGAAAAAGAAGCCTACGAATTAGAGATTATGAAGGGAATAAGTTGGCCGAGCCCATAAATGGGCTCTAATTGAAAATGTACCATGCTGGAGCCCTAGGTTTGGGTGGAAATCTTTGTATACTAATGTAAATTTAGTGTATATATGTCTCTTTTCTCCTTTTCTTTTGTCTTTAGCTTGCTTATCGATTTTTCCCTTTGTTGGCAGATGTCAACGAAGTCTTCGGTCTACCTAGGATTCGCAAACAGAGCCAGTCATCATACATGGAACTTGGCTTCCACCACTTGGGTGGTTTACTCACCCGAGGGTCTGCTGGTGTCTTCAGGTGGTGCATACCTAGGGCCATCCATGAATAATGTGGCCGAATATAGCACCATCATATAACTTTTGCGTGATGTTATCTCACATGGAATTCGCTCTTTAGAAGTTCACCTGGATTCCCAGTTAGTAGTATGTCAGTTGAACGATTGTTACCATGTGCTTGATCCTACTTTACTCTGTTGATTCCTACGGGTACATCTTTTAGAATGACAATTTGATTTTATTACATATTATCACATTCCTAGGAGTTCTAATCATGTATCTGATGCCTATGATAACTACGTTTTAGATTGGCATTTGTCACATTAACAAAGCAAAGAAAACCATTAAATCAATGTACACATTGTAAGATATAAGTAAAGACGAAGATCCTTTTTTATATATTTCAAAATATGGTGTTTATATTACAAAATTGGGGCTAAAACCCTCAATACACATATACAACCGGTATACATATCTCACGACATCTATGCCTATGGCGCCAGATGTGTGTCATGGTAGAAAACCACAACGTTTGCAAGATGCTGAAAGAGTTGTACCCATGCTCTAGGTACACCAACCGCCTGTCGCTGCATGGCTTCAGGTAGATCCTCTACCTGAACCATAGGAATCCTCTATGTCAAACGAGACAGGTTGCCCTGCATGTTTTGTAAGACTCTCTCCGCTTCTCCTCCCACTGCCTCATCTCCCCGGTTCCTCTGTCTATGTCATAGGAATCTCTCTGGCCATCGTGGACCCACATCTGTGATTACACAAGTGTCTAGTTAATACTCAAACACCATCCCAAAAATATTTTTGTTCCTTAAATACACAAAAATACAAAAAAATGAAATATTTAAAAAAATATTTTTTTTACCTATATCACCATAGGTGGCCCCTGGTGGAAGTGGCATATCAGGATCTCCTTGGAAATCAATCCCCGCATAGGGATAGTCATCCAGCGCAATGATCTGCTGCTGCCACCAGAAGAAAAAATCATCATTGTAGGGTGTGGTCACCCTAGCTTCCCCCCTGCTATCTCATGACCTCGATCCATTATACCATGGCCGGATCGCATGGTTCTCTAGGAAGAACCTCCACTCTAGCTCCCAGACTTGGAACCCACTCGAAAAAGAAGCTACAAAGAATAGAGGCAAACTCGAAGTTTTGCTTACTCCCTTGTTTGCACTCTGTCAACTAACCTTTCATATTGGTCAACAGTGAGGTACACCAGTCGTAGACAGTGGGTCTAGCACACTCTACTATGTAAAAAATCAGTAGTCTCGATGCTTTATGCAATGAGGCCAAACCTATGATCATGGTAAGCACAAGCACTCTGATCTTCAAACTGAGATTACTTATTGCTCGGATGGGGACTTGAATTCCCACTTTGGGAGTCCCTGCTATACAATGGGCATCGATATACTCTTCGATCTTCATCCCACTCCCTGCTCCACGTGACTTGAGGTTCACAACTTCCCCTCGATGCGATAGACCAGTCAAGAAGTAGATTTCCTCTACTTCGATCCTCAATGGTTTTCCATCAATGATAAAGCTTTCACTATCAGGGTCCCAGTAATCCACCAACATATCCAATAACCTCACTTGGGCCCTCATTCCTTTGAGAGCCCAAAATTTGTACAAACCACATCTTTTTAGAGCCACTTGAGCCACCAAATCTCGTTCAACAGCTGCATCCACCTCCTCATGCTCTCGCTCTCTCCATTCCAGGACCATCCTGCAAAAACAAATCAAATTTTTTGAGTTAAACACCTTTTATTGGCCATTTGCGTACCTATACGTGACCTTATTTCCACACAGTCGCATGTAGGGCTTGCTACACACTCCCTGTGGTTCACACAAGTGCATATACCTCATCGTACACACGACCTTAACAAAGTAGACCTGCGTACACCAAAAATCCTAATTTACGCCCTCAAAAACTAAAAAATTGGAACCTAATTCAAAAACGTAATCCACTGAATTTGAAGAGGATGAGATGAAGAGTTACCTGATCCAGACAGTTCATGATTTCGTTGCCCGATGTTCCCGCAATCGCCATTTGAATCTTGGAGGTATTTTTGGTCCAAATTGCACTATTTGGGTAAAAATCAAAATGATACAGTAAATTTTTATTTTATTGCAATTTATAAACTATTTTTACCCACTTTATATAGTTTCATGCTATTTTTTAACCTAATGGACTAATTAAAATCTGGATTTGAGCTGGTTTGTTGTAGTTTTGACTCAGTTTTCTTGAGGATTTCAACGTCATGATTGGTCGTTTGTCACCCCAGGTAGGTATTTTCATAACCTAGCATATAGGATAGGTATCCACTCCATCATGCATTTTCGCATTATCCTTCGACTACCGCCTTTTTTATGCCTTAGGTAAAAACCCATTTGTTGCGACACAAAACCTTCCGTCTGTTATAAGTAATGTCACTAATAAATGGTAGAGACTTACCAAACATGGATTCCCTAGTTAGATCCCCTTTGTCATATGGTGCCCATGCCGAGTTTTTCCTTAGAACCGGGAGTCCATTATAACTTGATACATGACTTTATAATGAGCCTCATTTTTTCATTCATGCACATGCGTCCTTACTCCCCGCGGGCTCCCAAAAACGAGCCTTAATTAAACTCTTTTCCAACTCGTCTAAAAACTAAAAATATTGCTGAGTGATTTGTCCCTTTCACACTTGTTAAACTGGATTTGAAAGGTCATGAATCTTAGTTAAGCTCTTTTCCGACTCGTTATAAAAAATGGAAAAGATTGCCGAGTGAACTTGTCTTTTTCACATTCGTAAATTGGATTTGAAAAGACGTTTATTTGGCACAAGTTTACCCCTTTTTCACACCAAGTAGACTACAAGACATAAACAAGGATATTTTTTGGCGTTAAGTTGTGATTGCATCTCATGCCCTTGCTTGCAGTACTGAGCCTTTAGCCAGTTCTCGCTTTGCGTTATAAACCGTTGCCTAAGAAGTTTTGCATCCTCAACCAAGCAAAGCCTTATTTGTATCCTTCACAATTTGACACCCTATACCTTGGAGGAAGCATCACCCTAAGTGTCCATCTCTCGCATGCATTTCCTTGCATTAAGCATAAGTACATTCCACTGCTAGAACTAGTTTTTGTTACATGTGACACTTGTTTCCTCCTTTGTATCATAGCATTCATTTTTTATGAAAAAACAAAAAAATACGAGCAGGAAGAGAGTACTATATTATAATTGGCAGCAGTCGTGCCGCCTTTGAACAGAGCACAAAATTATTGACTCCTTGTGTCATCATAATTTTGGGTTTTAGCATGGACTTAGGAAGATGATCTCGTTATAGAGTTTTCTCTACCAACTGGTTACTCTTCCAGTCCCTATAGAGAACATTATTGATGCCTCTTGCATCTAATCATCACATCATTGATTCTATGCTTCCATAGTCCACCACATGTCTCATGCTCTTGTTCAAAGGAATTCTCACAACCTGCGTCGACCACTCCTCAAAAATCTTAACTTTGCATGTCGGCCATACCCTCAACTTGTCTCAAAATCACATGATACTATGGTCTTATCACGTGCCCTGGCCCTACTTGCATCATCAGTAGGTCACCTTGAACCCAACAATCGACATTTCATCATTGTTCATTGACTGGGTGGTTTCCCTTGTGTTCGACGGTAAGACATCTATTCACACTTTGGGATTCATGCAGTGTCTTGTTGCCATTATCCTTATTGATGGTTTCCTCACCTCTGTCAACAATTTTCGTCATTGGCTACTATTCATAGGGTCTTTTTTGTGTACCACTTGCATTTAATACACGTGAAAGACACACAGGGTTGTTGGTTCGTGAACATGTTCTTCGTCCGATCTCCACCAAATCATGAAGCTCTTGCTTTGTTCCTCATGCTAACTGATGAGAGATGCCTTAATGCTCTCCTTTCAATGGGTCTCTTTCCATCGACTTCAGCTCATCTATTCTAGATATGGGATCTAGAGTTTTATGGGTACCTTGAGGCTTGTAGTCATTAGTGGTAGGCTCTCTCTCCATTGAAATATGGGAATACATCAATGTCTCTTGATCAATGTATTTCTCAAGTGTTCGACACCGACTCCTTTATTCACACTTGTAGGAATGTACTCGGTGCCTTGATACTTACTTTCATTATTGGTAGGTTGTCTCACGTTTGTTAACGGTATACCTCAATGACTGGTAATCAAACAATGTCTCATTATGTTCGACCTCAACTCCTTTATTCACATGATGTAGACTTGCACCCTTGGAGGATAGTGTAGAAGACTTGAAGACATCACTATGTGGCCGTAGCTTTCCTAAGTTGTTGCTTCCATTTCAATGGACCAACACCTATTCGACTTTAGTGATCATGGGAGATCAGATTGTAGTCCATGGTATACATATATCTTCAGATTGATTTTGAGACTGGTTTTCACTAGGCCTTGTTCGTGACTATGACAACTTTTGGCATATAACCGCAATTGTATCTGCCTATTCATGGCCACAAACACTTACTTATTATATTTTCTGCATGGATTTGCATTGTATTCTTCATAGCCATGTATGCAAAGTCAGTACATAATGTAATGAGCAAATGATTTCGACCAGTTGGTTCTCTATCACTCCACTCCTAGGTTATTTATAATGTATTTCGACCATCACAGATACTCCTCTGATCTCACACATTAGGGGGCATCTGTTATAGAAAGATTTGCCTCACCATTTCTATCTTTTACAGAGGCCCTTTTTCCATTTTGTATGTAGACTTATCATCCCTTTTTGACAAATCCAGAGCTAAAAATAAACATTTTTCCACATATACACACACTATCAGCTATACAACAAGCGTATACGCAGGATGCTCCACTACAACCAGTGTACATTGGGATTTGTGCCATAAAATAAAAAAATGGAGTTGGGTTTCCATGTCACGACAAGAGATCTCTGATCCTTGGCCTTCCATATACTGGAAACATTCTGAATCGACCCTTTAGTTGCATTTTGATGGCTATAAGAGCACAATTTCGAGCTATGGAAAGAAGGAGAAAGCATTCAACTTTGAGAGAAAAGTTACTCTGGAGAAATTACTTCATATTGAGTCTGCATCCCTTTGTCCCTCAAGTCTGAACACAGTGTTAAACCCCCAAGATCTTTCACTATTGTTGAGAGAATCTCATTGTCTCTCCCTTTTGAGATTTCCTTTGGTAGAGGATTGAAGTGGTAGAGACCCAATTGGAAGGAACTTGGTTCCTTGGTTTTGAACTGTGCTCACACAGAAGTCTGTAATGTTGACACTTCTGTTGATCATTTATTAATAGAAATACTCCTTTCCTGTCCTATCGGTATCATGCAAATATATGATTATTATCCATGGTCATGTTTGTAATGTTTATTAGTGGATTATGCTATCTGATGTGCTAAACCCTTTACATTATCATTATATACTTTCTTTTCTTTTTTGTTAAGAACTTATTGCAGGTATAAAGCTTTGGGTCGAAGTTCTCAATAGTGGAACATCATCAAACGTTGGATCGAGGTAGGCCTCTTTCTTATCTTGCACATTAGTTTATATAGCATACAATGGAATTGAGTTGATTTTTGAAGTCATACATGTCTGTTGTGTTTTACCCTTGGCCATAGAGAGTTTTCCCCTCGTAACAATAATGGATTTCATTACAAGTTTGAAGTTTGGGGTCTTTTGGTGGTTTCTAAGCCTATGGATTTTGGTTATGTTCTATCCTGGTGTAATTTGGGGCTCTAAATCGAACTCTAGTTCTCTTGGATTTCCCTTGTGGGACTTGGCCATGGATTTGGTTTTTTTGGCTTGGGTTATATTGGCTTTGGTTCACATGGCCCTGGTGGCTCATCTTTTGGCTCTTGTTTGTGAGGCTCGGTTTTCTATTGGCATAGTTTGTGTAGATCAAGTCTTGTTGGCTTTGGTTTGCATGGCTCAGATTTTGTTGTCTTTGATCAACATGGCTCTGCTTTACATGGCTTAGCTTGGTGGTCTATGTTAGAAAAACAGGACCGTGGAGCGATAAAATAACACAAATGCGGAAATAAAACATAGAATATACACAATAAATTAGAGATAGATATATATGGTTCACCCAATGTGGGCTATGTCCACCAGAAAAATTTTCAGGTCCTTCCTTTATTATTATCCAACAAATGAAGGGATACAACCTACAACACACCCGTTGTAACTTCTTCTTCTCTCTCTCACAATCTCCTCACTCAGAATACAATATTCGCAATGAACCATAGCTGCAATACATTTCCCTCATAAAAGAGGGTTTCCTTCTAGGGAAAAAACCCTAACATAACTTCTACCGTCAGATCCGCGACCTTATAATGAACTATCCAGATTTACTATGAAATTATAATATACATTTACAAGGCAATTTTTCCTTTGGGGGCCCTCTTTCCCCCGGACCCTACAGGGGGGGTAACCCCCCCTTGCACTCCCCTGTGTGGAGGTATGTACATTCTTCCGGGGTGTAAAGTCTTCATGGGGTATAAACACAACTGAAAACAAAAATAATTCTGAATCAGGAAGATAACCAGGCTCGACAACCAACAATATCCCACTTGGAGAATGATCTCAACAACTCCACCATTGTTGTATGTGCTGGACTATGATCCTTCTTGGTCCTATCAAATTTCTCATCTTCATATTTATTCTTGAAGACCAACTAAAACTGAGTAGGAACTCAATTTCTCTCTGGTTACTCCCTTTGTTAACATGTCTGCAGGATTTTGGCTAGTGTGTATCTTTTCGAACTTCAAATGTCCATATTCCAAGACGAATCGTATGAAATCATACCTAAGTTGTATATGCTTAGTACTTGAATGGAAGGCTGAGTTATTTGCAATATGAATGGCACTCTCATTGTCACAGTACAACCTGCTATTCTCTTGCTTCTTTCCCAATTCCGCCATAAACCTCTGTAACCAAATAATCTCTTTACTAGACTCTGTAGCAACAACATACTCTGCCTCTATTGTTGAAAGTGCAACAACCTTTTGCAGTTTCTAAATCCAACTTACTTTCATTCCACCTACAGTAAAAACATACCCCGTGGTGCTCCTCCTTCTATATTTATCACTTGCCATATCTGAATCATCATATCCCTGTAGAACATTGTTTGAACCTTCAAAACATAATGCATGAGTAGAAGTACTTCTCAAATTCATGAGAATCCAATTTACTGCATCCCAATGTAGTTTACCTGGAATGTTCATATACCTACTCACAACTCCTACTGCATGTACAATATCTGGTCTTGTGAAAACCATCACATACATCAAGCTGCCAATTGCCGATGAGTAAGGGACCTTGCACATGTATTCTATATCCTCCTATGTCTTGCGACACAATTCCTTAGTTAATTTGAAATGGTTGGCCAAAGGTGTACTAACTGGTTTTTCATTCTGCATTCTAAACCTCTCCAACACCTTCTCTATGTACTCACCCTGAGACAATGTCAATTTGCGATTTTTCTTGTCTCTTGTTATTATCATACTAAGGATTTTCTTTGCAGCACCCAAATACTTCATCGAAAATGAATTAGCTAATTTCTTCTTGAGCACATTTATATCCTACATATTAGACCCTACAACAAGCATGTCATCTACATACAATAGAAAGATAATATAACTGTTGGATTACTGAGAGGGGAGGTGAATCAGTAATAGAGCAATTTAATCCTTTTTAACCATATAATCCAAGTGTTATATCAACGTATCATTATCATCCAATAACTGCAGAGTAAATAAGCAATGAACAAATGAACAATCATACACATACATAGTACACCAGTGTTTTACATGGAAACCCAAAGAAAGAGAAAACCACATAATGTTTTTTCTTATATGTCTTGAAGAATTACATTCATTGGAATCACCGACTTCCTTTGTTTTCTAGCTGCAACTGGAAGGAGGCTCCAACCCCCTTGTTTCTCAGGCTACAACCTGAGGGAAGCTCCAACTCCCCGATTCTCTAGCTACAACTAGAAGGAGGCTACAACCCCCTATGTTCTCCGGCTACAACCACATGTCCTTGCCCCGTCCAACCACCCTAAAGTAGAAGTATAATGATGGAACCACTATCACACTATCACTGTGAGATATATCGCTGTAAACCTATACCAATAAACCTGAACCATGCATCAACCATGCATCAACCTGTACCTCAACCTGTAATCAACCTGTACCATAAACAAGTGCATCAATCATGCACCAACCTGTACCAAACAACCTATAATCAACCTGTACCATAAACAAGTGCATCAACCATGCACCAACCTATACCATGAAAAATTGCATCAACCATGCACCAACCTGTACCTCAACCTGTACCATGAAAAATTGCATCAACCATGCACCAAACCTGTACAAATAAACTGTCACAACAACCTATCACAACAACTTATCCAAACAACCTATCACAACTCTCAAAGATGTGCATCAACCAAGCATAACACAACAACTCATAATCATCACCAAGATCAATATGTGCTTCTAATAATACAAGTATGCTACATAATCCATAAACCATGTGTCAACAATACTACTAACAAGTGCCTCCAACCATGTACCAAGTATGTATCAATCATGTATCAACTAGTCATCAACTATGACTCATCAAGATGTACCAACATCATCAACTATACACCTCATGTATGTGCCAACACATCAACTACTTGTCTCAACCATGTACCCGACATGTACCTCAACCAAACGCCCTCATCAATTTCATCATCCAAATATGTTTTGTAACTATATCATCCTTCCACATATACGCACCCTATCAGCTATACAACAAGCGTATACGCTCCTGGAACCCTCTAGTTCCCTTTGTGAAGAATTGCAAAAGGTTAGTCTTCTCTTCAACTTTATGCTCTCTACTCCCTTTTTGAGAGAATGTTGGCAATCAAACAAATTGTTGGGTATGCTAGACTATTAGTTGTGGGCGGGGTTAAGGTGTCATTTCATGTGTTATGTAGTGTTAACAATATGGACCATGGGCATCCTAGGAGATGCCCACTGCGTGAGACCACCGAAATTCACAAAGTCTTGAGAAGGCAAGAGGATTATATCACTGATAATAAGAACTCAATTTTCTCAATTACTAATAGGATGCATTCCTTAGAAGTTTTCAAATATTTTGAATCTACCTTCATATTGGAAACCTTGCACAGTCAAAAAAGACAAATTGAAGAACTTCAAGCCAAGCGTGTTGCATGTCGAAAGATGGTTTTGAGTGTAGTAAGAATTCTACTTCGACTAATTCAAATGTTAGGTTGTCAATTGGGTATGCACTGGAGGAATTAAAAGAAGATGAGACAATGCACCAACAAAAATAAGCTAAATGTGGATAAAAAATTTATAGCCAATATAGAGAATCGGGAAGAAGCTTACAACCAACATGCTTTTATCAGTAATAGTGCATAACATTTTGCATTGTTTGTTTGATTTCATGTTAAGAACCAAATCTCAATATAGCATAGAAAAACCTCAGAATAAGTACTCAATGCCTTGAAAAAGAGAGAAATTCAAATAATAAGCCTCTTCGAGGGGGAAACCTCCTTATGCCCACATAAATGTACAATTACAAGATGATTCCAAAGATGGACTAAAGCTGACATAAATAAAATAACATTACTAATTTAATATGCCCCAATTAAGGGGTAATGAGCCATTATTTAGGGATTAACATGCTCCTCCCCTTGAGACAAGTGTTGTCTGCAATGCTTGAGTAACTCTGGATGCTTCTATATAAAAGACTCATCTTCCCAAGTGGAATCTTCAGCTGGTAGTTTCCTCCATTTAATGAG
>JZKD02S1861574.1:481407-498619 GCA_000966675.3 Picea glauca | reverse complement strand
AAAATAAATAGATCGACTCAAAAGCAAGGAAAGCAACAGATCAACAAAAAATTAGGAAAAACGGTTATGAACCATCATGGTTTTTAGCCCTACTTCTATGTATAAATATGTAAAGGGTCGGTGAATATTAGGTTGCTAAGAATAAGATATTAGCTTTCTCATAATTGATGAAGAAGGTTTATGCTCGAGGTTTTGGGGAATATCTTTTGGGGATAGGAGAATATATGAGAATTTGCAGAGATCAACTCGCACTGTAGAGAGACTAGGCAGATTTGGGGATTACAATATGTTGTATCTTTTGTAAGCACAATGCACATGCCTGAGGTGATTATTGCACAAAAACTAATATAAGAAATCGGTTGTTGTGGACGTAGCCCAAGGATTGGGTGAACCATGTTAAAATCCTATGTCTAATGTGTTTGTTGATGTGATTATTCATGGATGTTATGTTTATGCATGTTGGGGGAATGCCTATTTTGAGGAAATACCTATTTTTGGAAAGGAAGACCTAATTTTGGAGCACATGCAACAAGTGGAAAGAAAACAACATGCAGAAAAAGAAGGACAAGCAACATGCAAGAGGAAAATCCACGTGGTGAGTAGGCAGACAAGCCTAACCATGATAGGGTTAGGGTTTTTATTAAGGATTATAACGACTATAAGCATAAAAAATAGTATAAATAAAAACCTAGGAGGTATAGGTCGGGGGTCATGGATAATTTATTGATAGTGGTCGATAGTTGTTGCACTTTGTAATACTGTAGATTGTAATAAGGTTGTATAAGAGTCAAATAAGATAGATTTTGAGGGTTAGATCGCAGGTTGAAGATCCTAGTGTGATCTAGTTGAGATCACATAGGTTCCTTAACCTCATCATGATTGCATAATTGAAGATGTAATGCGCACAACGTCGGATTTTGTAGTAGATTAAAAAAAGAGCAGAGAAGCCAAATCTTTGTGGACATAGCCCCAGGAGGGGGTAAACTAAAGTAAAAATCATGTTTTGTGTGATGTTTCTTGAATGTTTACATTTTGTTAATGATTATATTATGAATGAATGATTAACTAGATGTATTATCATGCATGCATAAGGATAAATATGAATGAATCTTAGAAATACTTGAATCAATAACAAGTTTGACGCATAAAGAAAGAGAGAATACACTCCCAGATCCCCACTCATTCCTAGACTGTGAGAACTTGAGCATTGTAGTCACCCATAAAGCTATCTCGGGTGAGATTATGTTATGCACTCTGTGCGCAACATTTCCTTTTGGTTTACCAGGAGGGCCGATAGTTTTAGAGGGTTTTGTTGGAAGCCTAGTGAGATTTGAACCTGGGTCAACCCAAGAAGTAAGAAGTCATAGATCTAACCAAAAAATGGTTTCATTTCTAGTTGGAACTGCAAGGGATTGAGTGGACGCGATCTATGGAAGAAACACATGGAGGATGAAAGTATAGAAGGGAATCTTTAGGCCATGGAATCCAACAAAGGTGGAGATCGAAATATGGTTGAAAATGAAGGAACTCAAGTTTTCGTAGAAGGACAACAAAAACCCTAAGATAACACCATGGAAATGTATCGACAAATATATGTTTAACAACTTGCATGAGGTTTTTTTTTGTGATTTCCCACATTTGTTGCAGGAGTGGCTATTAAGGCTAAAAAAAACCACCCTACAAATCAAATTAGTCAACTGGAGTGGAATTCCATGGAGATCACGCAGTTATAGCAAGTTCATAACAAATTTACGTGCAATAGATTTTTGGTTAAACAATATTGTTGCAGGGTTTATCACCGAATTTGCAGTAGATACAACAAAGTCTTACACCACAACAGAGAAGGATTTTCTAAAAGGACTCAGAGGTAGGTACATTATATCATTGTATACCTCAATCAAGATTTTATTGTATGACAACAGTGTGATTACCATGGAATCAGATAACTAGACTTCCCTACGTGCATGGGGTAAGGCGGGAAGCACTGATAGGAGATTGAGAAATGGAGGAAGAGATGGATAAGGGAAAGAAAAATTAAGCCATGGACCCAATCATGATAGAGTAATATAAGATAAAGCAGATAATGGAAAAAGATCGAAAGACACGCAGTGGAGTACCCTACCAATATAAGATGAATAACAAGAAGAGAGCCATAGCGGATAGAGAGGGCTTGGAAAGCGATGAAGAAGAGGTAGAGGATCTCTAGGCTGTGGAGAAGATTGAGGAAATCCTGTGCGCAACATATGAAATAAATGGGGGTATGTTATGAAACAAAAACTGCTTCCAGCCCGTAAACGAGTTGAAAAGGTGAGAAACCAGTTGAATTCTTAACAGACGTTCAGTAGTCCCATAATGCAAAGTACAAAATCAAATGCCAATTTGATTTGGTTGAATTGAACGTTCATTGTAAAATAGTCTTGAGGGATTTATTCACAGCTTCCACCTGACCATTCGCTTGAGGGTAGTAAGGTGACGAATGTTCTTTCCTCAACCTAAGCTTTGATGTTAACTCAATCATCATTTTATTCTGAAAGTGACTTCCATGGTCAGTGACAATCTCTCTCAAGACACCGAACCTTGCTATAATCCGGTTGAACAAAAAGAGAGTTGTTGTCTCTCCATCATCCTTGAACGTTGGCATAGCTTCAACCCACTTTGTAAAGTATTCTACTGCTATGATGATATAATGGTGCCCCCTTGCTGAAGGGGGGTTGAATGTAGTGTAATCAATCCCCCACTTGGTGAAAGGACCAACATTAATGACGGGAAACATAGGAGCAAGGTGTTCCCTCATCTTCCGAGAGAAGATTTGACACGGTTGGCACTTCTTGACTGATTCAACACAATCTTTGATTAATGTCAGCCAGAAGTAACCGATGCATAAGATCTTTTGGGTTGTTTCAAACCCAGACATATGGCCACCACATGCTCTAGTGTGGCAATCACTAAGGACGATTTATGCTTCTTCATGAGTGAGACATCGACGAAGGATGGAATCTATGCCTCAAGGATACAATGTGTCTTCGATTATAAGATAGTTCTTGGCCTGATGGCGTATACGACGATCCTCATCACAAGAAGAAGAGGCGGGGCACTTCAAAGTCTGGAGATAGAAATGTATATCTCCATACCAGGGGTCCGAAGACATGATCATAAACATGTATTCTTTAATAGGAGACTATTCGGTCATAACATCACCTGACTCGACGGAAAGTTCTGATATGAGTTATGCAAAGACCATTGACTTTTTGGATTTTGCCGAAACAAAATCTAAGTCAAATTCTTGGAGGACAATTATCCATCTACTGATGTTTCCGCCAATTACTCGTCGTGTCAATACGTATTGAAATGGATTCACAACGACAATGATGGTGGTCTTGTGAAACAAGATATAATGATAGAACCGTTCGACAGCATGAACTGTTGCCACCACAAATTTTTCAACGTGAAAATAATTAAGTTCCCATCCAACCAGGCCTTGACTCAAATAATAGATCACGTACTCGGAAAGCACATCATCCTCCTAAACCAAGACCATACCGATGGTCGACTCTGCTGCATCCAAGTACAATAAGAATTCTTTATTATAATTGGGTGGTTGAAGCAGAGGGGAAGATATGAGGGCACATTTCAAAGCATCAAAGGAGCGTTGAGCAGCTTCATCCCAATAAAAAGGGATGTCCTTCTTGAGTAAACATGTAAATCCTTTTGTGATCTCGACATAGTTTGCAATGAAACACTATAAGAAGTTCACTTTTCCCTGCAAACTCTAAAGTTGAAGGATCGTGCGCGAGGGAGGCAACTGAACTATTGCCTCAACCTTGAGAGGATTGACAATGATCCCCATTGTTGAAACTATGAAACCTAGCAGACAACCTGGCGTAACGCAAAAACTACACTTTTTTGGATTCAAGTGAATCCGGTAGTAGCGACATCACTCAAACTTGAGAATGAGGTGTGTAGGATGATCAGCTCTCTTACGAGATCGTGATGCTAAGTCATCAAGGTAAGCCTCAACTATATGTTTGAGATCGTGGAAAGAAAAATACATGGCCTGTTGAAAGGTAGCTCCAACATTTTTCAGACCAAAAGACATTTTTCGATAAGCAAATGTACCCCACGGACAAATGAAACCGGTTTTGTGTTGGTCTTCGGGTTTAATTTGTATCTGATTGTAGCCCAAAAAACCATCCATGAAAGAAAAGCCCTAGCATCCTGCACATTCATCGACTATCTGGTCAATAAATGATGTGGGGAAATTATCCTTTGGACAAGCCTTGTTCAAATCACAAAAGTCTGTACAAACGCAAATCGTACCCTGTTTCTTATCGACGGGAATGGGGTTTGACACCCATTGAGTCAAGTGAACGGGGTAGATAAAACCTTCCTTAAGCAGTTTCTCTACTTCATCTTTGATAGCTATTTCTTTCCTAGGATTGACTGGATGAAGCTTCTACCTAAACGGCTTAGCATTAGGATAAGTCATGATTTCATGTTCGACAATTCTTGGATCGATGCCTGGCATTTCCTCATAAGACCAAGAAAAAACTTCACAAAATTCTTTAAATAAATCCGTGTAGATTCGAATCTCTTCGGGGGAGAAATCAACTCCAACGAGGACATTCTCCATGATGACAGCGGTTCTGGAGATATCAATAGGTATCATTTCAGTGATGGTTTCCATATTACCCTCGGCATAAACTACGTGTGTAGCCAAGTGATTGATAGGACAAGACCTATCTCCAATCATAGTCAAAGTGACTTCTCCTGCTTCAATTCTTCTTAACTATGGGAGGAAGTAAGATCTGTGATGGAGATCATCCTAGGGTTTTTTCAGACTGGTCATTGCCTCTATGATTGCTTCGTCGGAGGGAAGGACTAAGTCTAAAGAATTGGTATTGGCAAGGGAACTTCAAGCCCAAGTAGGATCTGAAATCGGATCTAACACTTGCGCGGATTCGGATCGATGTCAGTGGAAGCTTGTTGGACTATAGAGTACGCAACTTCTTCCGTGGATAAGGGAATGGCCATTCCATGGTTCCCTATCCCTTCTATCGTGTTTGATGGGGAAGGAAGAGTCCATAGATCGTGAAAGTAAGTCGTACGAAAGGACGAGACTTGAAGAATCTCAACCTTAGGCTAGTTTTATACGAACTTAATATCGTCGGGAGGGGGCGGGTAATCAAAAGTACCCATCAAAGGTGGGCACAAACCAACCCCTATGTTGACTATGCCAGGTTGAGGGTTGTCGATCATCGGGACCGTGGATGCCCCCGATGAAGGGTCAGGATGGGAGAAAGACAACTGATCAATGGTCACTATCCAGTCCTCATGTGGAAAAAAAAAGACCTGGAAAACAATATCAACCACTGCTTTCATAGCATAAGTCCAACTCCTTCCTAACATAATATTATAGTCGAGTTGATCATCGACTACTTCAACTTCAACGCACATGGTTTCCCCCCCTAACTTCACGGGGAAAGATGGAATGATGCCATGTGGTTGGAAAGAATGACCATCGAAAGAGGTAAGAAGAGTTGGTGAAAGAGACAAAATGGGCTGGCCTATGGCCTTCCAACATGCCAAAGGCATTACACATGTCGAGGTGCCCTCATCAACCACTGTGTGAAAAAATTTCCGTGTAAACGTTTTCGTGGTATAAGCCACTACTATCTGAAATGAAATGTGGTAAGGGAGATGAGGTTTTAAGTCAGTCGTATCAAGCATGATCGTGCCCGGATTACAAGTCTCAGTGGATCCTAAAGAAACTAACAGAGCCTTTATCTGGGAAGGGAAACTCTGGAGGACTTCCAAAGCAGACATCGCACAAGGGGTTTGGGACAAATCCTCCACCACAGAGTAGTTTTGGGCGGCCCTTGCGTTCGGGTTGTGAGAATATTTCTTGAACGCACCTTTTGGGATGCGTGTCATCGTTTCGCCCAACGTCTTCTCAATCTGGAGAGGAAGAGGGGGAATCTCAGCTTCTTTACTCTTCTCAGAGGAGCTAGGCATTCTGTAATCATGCACTCTGGTCGATATGTAAGCATCACCTTTCATCATATACACATTCGTGAATGAAGGATTACTCGAAGACGGAGGAGGTCCTTGACTGCCCCCTTCCGTGCTCACTGAGGCTTGAGTTAAATTTTTCCCATGTTGGAATGGGTTTGTTAACATAGCAGGCTACTGCTATGCCAATAACTTTTGGGCCTCCACAAGTCGAGGGCACTGATAAGTTGGGTGGTCTTCCATGCACAGATTACATGGATACTTCGACTTCTTCTTTTCAATTTTTCCCCCACCAACATTATTGGTAGGTTTCTTATCCCCTTTACCCTTCTTTCATTGTTTCTTCTTCCGGTCGGGATGCTAGTTGGCCTTCGTATTTGTCAATTGTAAGCTGTGTACATCCGACGTTTGGGTAGGGGGAACAACCGGACCTATGGTCTGGCTGGCCGTTGTCTGTTGTATTGACAATTGTTGCAATTGTTTTGATAGTGGATCATTGATCTTAGATTGTGTTGAAATGAAAATACCATTGGCATGTGGTCCATCTCTCTGTCTGGTTTTGTCAAGAATTGACCTATGTGCATCCGACAAGATTTCATAAAGTAGGTCAGATTGCGAGTAAATCAGCTCAAGCTGTTGAGCTCTCATTATCGCATCTTCTTCAGAAACGACTCTCGACATCGCTACGTATTTGGATAACTGGGGTACCAAACACTTAAAGTACCACTCTAGCAAAAATTCTGGTGGGACTGGTACTTTTATCAAACTCTTCCGGCATCTCCATTCTTGGATGTGATCGAAGATGATCCGGATTATTTTCGGCACGAAATGAGAGCGAAGATATAATAAAGAAATGCATAGAGATATCATAGATATTCAATAATATAACAAAAATATATCAAATATGCAACCATAAACACAAATATACAGTAATACACGATTTCTATTAATGAAATAAATGTATAGAGACTGTAAAATATAGAGTGAAAGACTCGATAGAATGGTGGCAACTTATCTCTGAGAAGAGATGTGACGACTACTCACATTCACAAGAAGATGATTAAAATGAGGCTCCGAAGGCATTTTTATAATAAACAGGAATGCCAAAAGTCCTAGACATCTAAAAACCTAACCCTAGGAGATGAAGCGCCAAAAGTCATGCGGGCCCCATTTGGGTAAGTTAGTACATCAACTTCCCGGGATCGTAACTTTTGCATATGATCTCCGTTTTAGGTGTATGATAGCTTGTTGGAAACGTATCATTGAGGAGATTCATTTTGGGTGCTCAATAATTATTTTGACTATCATTGAGAACCCTGATCTTGAAAATTTTTCATTTGGGCCCTCAAAATGGCCCCGGAAGTTAAAAATTGTTAAAAATAGTAAATTGCCAAATTTGCCAGAAAACTGTTTTGAGCCAGTCGAAAAAGGTGGGTGGCCACTGATATACACTTGGATCAGGAGATATGGACCACCTTGGTCTTCTCAAATTTGGCTAGCAATTCGGTGCCGACATCGTATCTCACAGGTAATTGGAAATGGTTTAAGAAAGCCATTGCCAATTCGCCGAAGGAAGAATATCTTGAGCGATCGAGCTCAATGTACCATTTCGCAACACTCCTAATGAGAGTGCATTGAAACAATCACAACTGGATAGAGTCATATTTCAATGAGTTAGATGAGCACCAGAGATTAAAAGTAGTGACATGATCGCTTGGATCTTCGTTAGGTTTGGCTTCGAACATTGGAATGTCCAAAGGCAACTTGGTCTGCATAGGAGGCCAACGTGGATCGTGACAGATGGGGTCATTCAACAACCTCATCAAGTTAGGCAAATGAAAATTTGCCAGGAACGATAGTTTAGGCTGTTGATTATGACTGTGGAAAAAGGGACCCAGATTTTACTGGCACCAGGTTGCCAGGAAAAGTTTCGCTGCTGGCCAGGATTCTGGTAAAAACCTTGTCTAGGACCAACGCACGGATTCTGCGCTTGTTGAGGCATCTTCAGATGACTTCCATAGAATGAAAAAGTAGGTTGGGCTTGCATTGCATTCCAAGGATTTTGAGAGGGGAATCCCCCTGCCGACCCGACAGGCATAGGTGTTGAACCTTGTCCGGGGTTCCAATGACTTTGGAAGGGGTTTCCCCTTGTCACCATCCATGAAAAGGAAGCTAATACTTGCCAAGGATTCCAAGGTCCTTAGGGGGGAAGTGATTCCTAGGTTTTCTCCCTGTGCAGGAATAATTCCCTACATAGGATTTGGTTGTCCATAACCGAGGTTACCCTCGGTGGGGAAAGCAGCGGATGAGAGAGCATTGTTAGCAAACACACTGAACAAAGAGAATGGTGTCGAACCTATAGACTGAATATTATAAGGTAGTCCTTGACTACTCACTCCATATGAACCATAGTTCGTTCTTGGCCCGACAGATTGCTGGTGAGCACCACTGAGTGTAGGGAATGAAGGAGGTATGTGACCCCCTCCGTAAGGGAAAGAATTATAAGGAGTTGGAATTCCCCCCGTGGATCCTTGCAGAGGAGTGTTTGAAATCCCTGCCCCTAGACTTAGAGTTGGTTGAGTGGAGTGAAAAAGGACAGAATTTGGATTGAATCTAGGCATTCTGTATGTGAACAGAGGGCCTGTCTCATTCTGAGACAATGGAGCAGTGATCGCCGCCAAAGATGGGAGCAGACCATTTCCCAAAGTAGAGGCAGTCGAGACCATAGTGGCCTGGACTGGCGATGGTTGCTTAGGAGGTGGAACACCCCCAATTGTGACAGACGTAGAGGGAATATGAGAATTCCATTAAGAAGTTGCAGGATTTGGTTCCATCTCTATTTGGGATACTTCCAAATGCTCGTAAGGATAGACCTGTATGACAACGGGCGCCGAAAGATCCGTAATCGGAGGGTTGTTAGGAGAAAGAGATTGTGCTCCATGGTCAGTAATGGTTGGTTCCTCCAGGATGAGATGTTCTTCTCTCAAAGGTGGGTTAGGCACAGTTACCCGTGGCCCAGTTTCTTCAAACGAACCTTGATGGTATAGCTTCCACCTTAGCGGCGGTGGGGGTGGCTCCAGATCGACCGGTGGTAGGCCAAGAAGCGTTCACGACTGACAGAGCTCCTGATCCTCCACTGTGTGAGAAGATCAGAGAAACACTAAGGCCTTTCTAATTGATTGAGAAACAAACACACTCTATCAAAAAATTCCTATGAGATAAAACAAGCAGTCACTAGCTAGTTGGAAGAACATTTACAACAAACAACACTAGAGCAACTTACCGGTGCAAGTGAAACTCGAATATGGAAGAAACCTCCAGGTATACTCTACAAAGTGTGGCCCGATGTATATCCTAGGTACCGCAATATACCCCCGCAGTCACCTGTGTAATTCACTAGAATGATAAGAAACTAGGTTTCCATCTCGCGAACAGTTGCCAGGCGGGTACATTCGACAGTCGGGTGGACCACAATGAGCAGGGTATCAAGCCCGAAACCTATCTAGGATATCAAGAGAAAGTGTTATGGAGGACAACTGAGGACCTTGAATAGATTTGAGACCCACAAATCACTTTGGCAAGTGCTAACGACGGAATCCCAGAACAAGTCCTCTATATGCATTCCCCACTACGCTTGGTCTAGTTTTGGAGGGGTTATCTCCGCTACCTTTCTGCACGCGACCTTGTGTTTATCCCTTATGTTAGAGGGGGGTCCCGAACAACTTTCATGGTAACTAGACTTTGAACACTCCCTATATCAGACTCTTATGTTTGTGTTTGTTCCTTGAATAGTTTCCTCTCCAACCTAAATCAAGGTTCTAGTCCTAGACTTTTTGGTGTACCCTACAAAACATCAAGTCTTAAATATTTTATTTAAATGTTTATTTTAGTGGTTGTTTTTAAATTCATAGGAGATGATAATGAAACCATTGATGTTTTATAGCGACGAAAAGAAGAACATGCAAAGTGATGAAAACAAAACTACTTCTTCAAAAAAAAGAAAAATTACTTTAACCAACTTTTTAAAAATTTATTTCTAAGATCTTTTGATAGAAAACTGAAAACAGGATTTCACTCGACTACGAGCTACTTATTGTCCTAAGTCAATCAACCAAGAACTTATGAAAATTATCTTTTTCCTGATAATCTGTGCAAACACTTAACTACTTAACCAAACAAAGAAAATATCTACTTTTTTTTTATTGTGCCTCAAAAACAAGAAAAACTAAAGCTGGAAGCTTTCTCCTTTTCTGAAGAAAAAATGGTAAAAAATCCAAAACAATACAAGGCCAAGAAAAGTTTCTGGCCAACCACTGACCGTGGGGAGATACTGACAACTAAAAAGGCAGATCAGACCGACTCACTATCTCATCAAAAAACCTAACAAAGAAACATAAGAAGACTTTGAATGAAAAATCAAGCCATAATAGAGTCCAAACCTAAGCTAAGATGTTATGACAGAGACCACATTCAGACAAGAAAGACCCTGGGAACTACAAACTTGATAGGGAGGAGGATGTCTGCCTCCAAAAACCTTTCTGGACAGGTACTTGATTGTCTCTTCAACAATTAGCGTGCATATGTGGGCTATAGAAGGGCAGGGTGCATGTGCACGCGGGCAGGCCCACTGTAGGCCGCGTGTGCCTCAAAAATCCTTTAAAAAAAAGAAAATAAGCAGCTAAGCTTCAATAAAGGATACTAGTATTGAACACCAGCACCCCTTAAAGGTAAAAAAAAACTAACTTTGACGCAAAGAGGCAAGAAAAATATAGTGAAACAAAGCTAATCATGAGGTTTTTACCTGACTATGGACTGTTCAATCAAAGACCTAGAAGGACCCAGAATATCCCTAAGAAGGATCACATCTGCAGGGGAGAGGATGACTGTCTCTTCCTGAGAAGTATTTGTTGGGTTCTTAGACACGCAGCTAGCACTTCATCAGCAGGCGTACATACGTGGGCTGACTAAAGGCAGAGCACATGCATATGCGTGCTGTCACACTACAGGGCGTGTATGCCTCTTAAGAATCTTAAAAGAAGAAAAGAAATAGTTTGGTAAGTAGAGCAGGGAAGACTGCTATTGAGAACTAGAACCCCTGAACACTCAGACTTCTTGTAGAAACTCAAAAAAGGAAGTAAAACCAATTTCAAAATACCCAATAAAAAATCCCCAAAGAACCCTAGAGAGTCCCTAGTACGGTCACCAATTCTAATGTGAGTGGGAAATCTCGCTTACGGACTTAACATTTAAGGGATCTAATCATGCATGCAGAAAATGACCATTTAAAGGCCTCTACTTTTTCCTATTATCCCAACACAAAACCTCACATTCATGCAATACAAAGGTACAAACAAGATTAGGTAACTCTACCTTAAATCCTTCGTTTGATGTCGATCCCTTCGCTTTCACTCACTCCTTAACTGCAAGCCTCCTCCCAAAGCTGACCTGCATTCACACATGGACAAACAAAGAGCTGCAAACATGCATTTCATATACTAATTGCCGAGTTAGATGTGACAATATCATGAAATAAATACACAATTTGAACACATGATATGGTGGGACAAAAAAAGTATTCCTTTTTGTATTAATCTTCACAAGAGTAAACTTACAATATGTGGCCAACACTGCTCCTCGAACATGGTCCTCTGATCTTATTCACAATGCACCAACTATTCAACCTCACAATACAATTGCAGGAAATTGGGGAAAAAGGGGGGATAAATTTGGGCAGAGTTTCTATACTCTTCTTCTTCTCCTTTATTAAATGGGACCCCTACCCCTTATTTTATAGGTAGTTATCCGGTTGAATGACGGGCCATAGGCAGTCAAACGGTTTTAGCAATTTCTTGAAACTCTGTTTCCCGTCTACAACTTTCCATTTTTCATGATTTTGTCAGTATACGTGGGTTGTATAAAGCCTACAAGCATATGGATGTGTGCATACGCGGGCTGTATAAGGCCAGGGCGCGTGTGGATAAAAAAATAGGGATTTTTAGAAGAGCTTGGCTCAAGAAATTGGCAAATAGTAGGGCCTGAGGCCAAGTATGTAGGCTGGGTGAAAATTAGGCTTATAACATACCCTACACACCAAATTGGGTATCAAAGACTCTAAGCATCATCTGGTGCTCACATACCACAGTTTTTTGCATAGATACATTCAAACAGAAATGGATCTTTTGGACATCACCTCATTGGGCACGACTTATAGATATGCGGTCAAGATCGAGCAGAAATTTAAGAAAAAAAGGTGAGTTTGGATCTACAAACCCCTCACAGTCGAAGCAGGGCAAAGACATCCCCAACCCACACAGCAAGAGACTAAGTCAAGATGGCTACCCTCAGGACAACCATTTCAAGCCAAAACACAAGAAGGGCAATGAGAATATGAAGAAGTACATGGGAAAATGGTGTGAGTACCATAAAATACCTTGGCATAACACAAAAGAATGTCGCTCCAAGCAGTCACTCATGGCCAAACTTAAGGCTTCTGAGTCAAAGGTCGATTTTGATTCTGAATCAAATCTTGAAGAAGGGAACACAATTATCGATGTTGAACCCAATGCCACTGTTGCTACCACCAAAGTCTGACCAAGCGAACCAGAAGAACCAAAAGAACCAGAGGAAGGAGAACGTGTCTTTCACTCGCAGATGTGGGTAAAAGGGGCTCCACTTCATTTTGTTGTTGATAGAGGGAGTCATAAAAACCTGATTTCAACAGAGGCTGTCAAGCGGTTGGACCTGCTAATGACACTATTAATATTATGGTAGCTGCAGGAGGTATTTACCCCCATGTGCGAACCTGATGAGAATAGAAGACACCAAAAAGAAAGAGAAACCCTAATGAGTTGGCTAATAACCCTATAAGCCTTATCGGCTCAAGAAGAAATTTTATATTAGGCTATTAGCCTCCAAGAGAAGAAGTCAGCCATAATTAATAATAATATATTGAACAGACACATACCCATAAAGAGAAGTCGGCCCCAGTAAACTGGTAGGATTACTATAGATACAGGGTGCCAGTTCTCATTTGTCACCTCTCAGGACTGAAGTTTTCCTAGTTGGTGTGCACTGCAGTTGCAGTTGGTGCACAGGTTTGGAGGAGGGTTGCAGGTGTAGCTGCAGCAGCAACTAGTTTCAATATTGGCTTGGATATCTCTTGGCTAGGGTTTGGAACATCTGATCAGTCTTTTGTGATGCGCTATCCTTGGGGATTGATGCGCTACTCTTTGTTTGGCTATCTAGCCTAGGGTTTGCTTCCAGAGGAATTCTCAGTCAAGGTTAAGGTGCTCGAAGGGAGGCTTCAACCTATGGTTGGGTGATGAGGGTATCGTCAATGGTAAAATGAGCACACCATATTCTATATTCTAACAGGTTATGGGCCCACACCCCTTTAGTCAGCCTAAAACGCTGGAAGGAAACATAACCTCTAGACATTGAGCTCGTTGAGGAACTGCCACTAGGGTTACTAGCAGGAGAAACTTCCAAAAGCACTGTAGCTAGGGTTACGAGAAGAAGCAGTTGCAGAAACCCTAAACCTCTTGTCGAGGCACCTTAAGTGATGAGATTGACCTAATCTCTGGATAGATCAGTGTGCCCTAGCCCAATGCATCTCCTGGTACTCTCAGAAGGCCAAGACGTGAAGTTTGGATTTCTGGTCAAATCCAGGGTTTGACCAAGTCAAGAAAGCCATGACGAACTCTATGAAGTCTGAGAACAAGTTAGATGGAGCTTCTAACTTCAGAGCATGGAAGACAAGGATTGAACTCATCCTTGCTAAGAATAAAGTGTTGGACATTGTGAAAGAAAAGATCGTGAAGGCAGAATTTACAGAAGGAGAAGAGAAGGAACCACAGAACGTTGTAGCTATGGAAAAGTTCAAACATGTTGACATCAATGCCATGAGTATCATAGTGGATTCCATAAAAGACCACATGATACCCGACATCTCCCATATTGACTCATCAAAGAAGATGTACGATGCCCTAACAAATCTCTTCTCATTCAAAAATATTGGACAAGTTATGAGTCTGAAGAATGAGCTCCGTGACATGAAGATGAATGATGACGACAACATAACATCCTACTTTGTAAGGATCTCCCAGCTAAGAGATCAACTACGAGCTATTGAAGAGATCACTTCAGAAAAGGAATTGGTGAACATAGTACTTAATGGTCTTCCCAAGACATGGGATGCATTTTCTGCAAGCATGAATACAAGGAAGGAGTACCCGACATTTGAAGAACTTTGGACTTGTTATGCTCAAGAAGAATCAAGAATCAATGCAAAAGAGAAACCTCAAAAGAAGTACGATGATCAAGCCTTCACAACAAGATTCAAGAACTTCGTAAACAAAAAGAAGTCTGGTTCAAGGAGGAAGCCAAATCAAGGGAAAGACATCTCAGAAATACAATTCTTCAACTGTCAGAAGTACGATCACTACAGAAATCAGTGTCCCGAGATAAAGAAAAGAAAGAAGAAACATGAAGCATCGATTGCTGAAGAAAAGGAACCGACAAAGAATACTAAGCAAGATGGAAAATATTTCTTCTATGAAAAGGTAACATCACTCTTCTTATTCTCTTGTACATATCTTGCTTGCATCGTTCTTGTACATATCTTGTATATCTATCTCTTGGAAGATAATGTGTTCCAAGAAGAACTATACCTATGGAAGAACAATAAGATAAGAATGAATATCACTAGATATTACACATGAAAGAATGAAACATATCATGTGAAATCTATTGCAAGATAAGTCGAAATTAGAATCAATCCTAAAGAGACTTAGGAGTCAGACATCAAGAGAAATTGGAGAAAGACTTATGACGACAACTAAGATGGAAGCGTGGACTCTGTTAAGACAAGAGAATCCAATTATATATTGCAGAAGACAATAAGGTTGTAGATGGAAGTGTGGACTCTATTATATATTGTAGAAGGCAATAAGGATGGAGACGGAAGCATGGACTCAGTCAGACGAAGGGAGCAGATTATATGCACTCTTACATGAAGCAAGGATTAGGATGGAGATAATCCTATGATCCATTGAAGATGATGAAATGTATATATCCATGGTAGCAGTCATGACAAACAGTACGTGTTCAGCTCAACTATAGAAGAAGACCTCTTCAAAGAAAAGCCTTAAAGTATTCCTAGTTGTCCATCTAGATCCATGAACCGATGATGAAGGTAAGAAGTGGAATCTCTAGGGCATGGAATCTATAAACTCCATGGACCCAAGAGCTAAAGGAAAAACATGAAGAAGAACATGAAGATTCCAAGAAAGAAAGAAAATCCAGAACAACTAGTCATTGTATATAGATTGCCATCCTGATATGAACCCACTAAAAGAAATCAAGTAGAAGAACTGAAATTCGTGATGAAGAACAGTGTACGGAAGACTTATGAATAAAAGCATTGCGAGATCCAGAACCAAAGGTTCTCCCAGATGAAGGGAGAAGACTATGATGATTGATTGTTCCAGTACACCAAACTTATCTCTATATAAGTCATTATATTATCCACAACATCCATAAGTCATAATTCTACATTAGATGAATGCAAACAATGTTCTCCAGAAGAAATTGAGTAAAGAGTGCATGCAGAGCAATCTCAAGACTTTGAGGCATACCGGAAAGATACTCCTGTATGTAGATAAGAAGAAGACAACTTGGTGGAGAATCTCCAGTGCACAACAGAAGCATGGTAAAGACTTCCTATAACATCAAGATGACTACTCAAAAGATCAGATCTCATGATGACAGAAGAAGTGCCACATGGATATGTTCCAGTTCTCCAACTATGATATACTCTATTGTTCACATTTACAAGAAGCCTTCACAGTGTTCTAGACTACAGTACAAGCATTACATTATCCATGATGAAGTCCAGAAAGGAGAAAGTGATTCTCCAATACATATCTCCACAGATGAGCAGATAAGCATACATTTTGGTAAAGCTCATATTCAAGATGAAAGAACTTGCATACTCAAGCTAGAGCTCGTGGAAATAACTCTATTAACCAGAAGGGAAGACTCTCCAAGATATAAGAAGGTACGCAAACATTTATTTTTGTGACTGAAATAACTCTCCAGTTAGGAGGGAGCAATTATCTTTGTAAAAGTCCAGATTGGACAGGTGCTTTTCTGTTCTAAAAGTGGATTGAGATTTCTGATGGACAATGGCTTCCCATTGTAGTTAACATGGGAGGCAGACTGATTGTTGATGTATCATAGACATCGACTTCCCATTATGGGGAGTGGTCTAGGACAGTCATTCTTCTTGGCAGTCACTATGAGTAGTGGTCAAGTAGAATGGTTTGCCTCGCTGGGAAGTCATTCTTTCGAGGTTCACAGTTGTGAGTAGTTTCGAAGAATCGTCTATTTTGGAGGTTGATGCAGGACAGACATTCCTCGAGGGCAAACTCATTCTTTCCAGGATACACTTTGTTTAGTGTGGGAGGAATGGCCCAGAGTGGGGAATATTCCAGATAGTTACTCCTCGAGGGCAGACTCATTCTCTCCAGGCTACACCTTGTTTGGTGTCGGAGGAATGGCCTAGGGTGGGGAGTAGTCCAGGCTCAACAATCAGGGACAATTATTCCTCGAGGGAAGACTCATTTTCTCCAGGTTACACTTTTTTTAGTGTCGGAAAAATGGCCCAGGGTGGGGAATAGTCCAGGACAGTCATTCCTTAGGGCAGACTCATTCCCTCCAGGTTACACTTTGTTTAGTGTCGGAGGAATAGACTAGGGTAAGGAATGGTCCATACATTTCTTGAGGGCAGACTCATTCTCTCCAGGTTACACTTTGTTTAGTGTCAGAAGAATGGCCCAGGGTGGGAAATGGTCCAGGTTCATAAATCAGAAAAAATCCTTCTTCCTTGGTTGAGAAGAATGGGGCAGATAGCCTCTTATTGATATTCTATGCTGAGGGTAGACATTCTTTCAGACCTCACAGATGTGAGTGAAAGATTGGCCCAAATGATTATTATTGATGTTATATATTGAGAGAAGACACTCTTTCAAATCTCAAAGACATGAGTGAAATATTGACCCAGATGATCATTGTTGATATTCTATACCGAGGGCAGACACTCTTTCAGATCTCACAGAGGTGAGTGAAAGATTGGCCCAGTTGATTTAGTTTTTATGATAACATTGTTTCTATGCAGATGAAGACTACTGTGGTGGCAGACATT
>JZKD02S1861574.1:436782-471520 GCA_000966675.3 Picea glauca | reverse complement strand
GGTATATATAGGAGACTAGGAGGTATAATTACAACTAATGGCCTAAATCCGACATAAATAAAATAACATTACTAATATAATATGCCTCAATTAAGGGGTAATGAGCCAACATTAGAGATTAACAGTTGGACTAAGGGTAGGATGGGGAGGAAAACTCATGGGAGAAGCCTAACCTAAAGGAGAGTTCGATGAAAATCTCATTCTCGAAGTGTTTCTTGTGATCGAAGACTAAGTGTAGTGGGACTCCAAAGCAAGAGATGACGTGGTTAAATAAGAAAAAAATGTGTTGTGGTTTCAGTGGTGTTGTTGAAGGTGGGCATAGCTTCCGCCCACTTGGTGAATTAATCGAATGCCATAATAATGTACTCGTGTCCATTGTTGGATGGAGGGTTACAAGTCATGAGGTCAATGCCCCATTTTCAAAAGGGATCGGTGGTGATGACTGGGTGTAAAAGAGCGGGTGGAGTGCGGGCTTTATGGGCATAAAGATAGCATTTGTCACAGTATTTCACGACATGGATACAGTCGTGAAACAATGTGGGCCAGAAGTATCCAGCTCGAATGATTTTCTATGCAGTGGACATCCCTGAGAGGTGGCCTCCGCAAGTGTTGTCATGGAAATCATTGAGAACTCTATCATCTTCGTTGATGGTCAAACATATATGAAGGATGGTTTTGACCCCTTGTGGATATAAGATGTCACCAATAAGGATATATTGAGGGGCATGATGGTGAATACGCCAACGATCGTCCCTGGAGAGGTGAGGTCCAAACTTTTGTGTTCTGAGGTAGATGAGGAGGTTGTTGTACTAGGGATCATCTGAGGGGATGTAGAAGAGGTGTTTGTCGGGGAAGTCTGTATTGATGGGTGAACTAGTAGTCTCTGAGGGAAAGGTTGTAATGAGTTCGGTGAGGATGAGGGACTTGTTTCTCTTGGGTGTTGAAAATTCAAGGTCATACTCCTGAAGGATGACGATCCATCAGGCACATTTACCATTAATTTTCTTGCGACTGAGCAAGTATTGCATGGGGTTGGAATATGCTATTACTTTGGTAGTGCACATCAAGATGTAATGGCGCAGTTTCTAGATTGCCAGGGCAATTGCAAGGGCGAGTTTCTCTTCGTGATTGCACTTCAAGGGTGGCCTTGAAATATTTTTACTGATATAGTAAATTACATGCTCACGGTCATAATCCCTTAGTTGGATGAGAACTCTTGCTACTGAGATGGGTGAGGCCGACAAGTAGAGGATATAGTCGCGGTCATAGTCAGGTGGAATAATTAAGGGGGCATTGGAGAGTGCTTCTTTTAAATCATCAACATTGGTTTGGGAATTTTCATCCTATTTGAATGGGATATCGTGACGCAATAAGCGAAGGAAACCATGTGCATGAGTGGCGTAATCAGGGACAAAGAGGCGTAGAATGTTAGATTTGCCTTGTAGGCTTTGCAGTTGGGGTAAATTCCAAGGTAGTGAAATTTTGGTGATGGGTTGGACCTTGAGGGGGTTGACAGTGATGTTGCATTGGGAAATGATGAACCCAAGGAGGCATCTGATGGTGATGAAAAATACGCACTTGAGGGGGTTCAAGTGGATATTGTACTGACGACACATTTGAAAGATGACGCATAAGTCATGTAGATGTTGAGTGCAATTATTAGATCAAGTGGTGAGATCATCTAAGTAGGCGAGGATGATGTGAGCCAGATCATGAAAAACATATGTCATGGCCCGTTGGAATGTCGCACTGACATTATTGAGGCCAAAAGGCATGACACGATATGTGAAAGTAGCCCATGGGGTAGTAAATGTGGTTTTTTATTGATCGACTAGGTGAATCTGGATTTGGTTGTAGCCAGAGAAACCGTCCATGAAGGAAAAAGCCTCATGGCCGGCACAATCATCGATAATTTGGTCGATAAAAGGAGTGGGAAAATTGTCTTTGGGATAGGCGTGATTGAGATCACGAAAGTCAATGCAGACGCGAATAGTGCCCTATTTTTGTTAACAGGGACGGGGTTGGAGACCCATGATGTATATGCGATGGGGTATATGAACCCTGCAGTGCGTAATTTGTTAATCTCGGCTTTAATGGCCGCTGCTTTGGATGGGTGTAATGGGTGTTTATTTTGTCGTACATGGGTGATGTCAGGCCATGTGTCTATACGATGTTCGACAATAGAGAGATCAAGGTTGGGCATCTCTATGTATGACCAGGAAAAAATGTCTCGGTATTCCTAGAAGAGAGATTTGTAGGTTATGATTTTGTTAGGAGAGCATGCGGCGCCAATAGTGATTTCCTTTATGATTTTGACCATGGGGGAAATGTTATCCATGCTACCTTCCTCAAAAGCATCCGGGGAAAGGATAGGATTATTGAACCAGTCTATATGACCTGATGGGAGAAAATATTTGGTTTCGATTGTGTATATCGAGTTTTCGTTAGGAGGCGTAAAGTCTTCATGTGAAAGAAAGAGCACTCTGTGATGGAGTGGATCCCATGGGCAATCGGGGGTAGTTAATTCCTTGAGGATGTCTTCGTTGCAGTGGAATTGTCGAGAATATAGGGGATCCAGGGGAGTAACATTGGTGAATAGCACTGTGTGGTTGTCTTCTGGTGGTGAAGAGTTAGGGGAGGTTATGCAAAGGGGTTGTGATGGTTCGCTTGACATAAACCAAATATCGAGATACTGTGGGTTGAAAATGGTAGTCGGGCGTAAAATTTCGTGGGGAAATGCATTGGATAATTGGGGGGATTTGGAGGAAAATCCTCATATAGGCTATCCATGAACCATGGAGGAGTAGGGAGGGTCTCAGGCTCAGGAGAGAGGATATGAACAACATCATGGGATGGAGGAGGGGAAATCATTGGTACCTTGGGTAGTGAGGCAGGTGTAGGATTCTGAATAAGGGTGAGTTGGTGACACCTATATTCAAGGATTGTAGGACATTGGTATGTAAAATGATCTAGTGATTCACAGAGAGATCAAGGGAATCTCATCCTTTCATTAGCTGAAGTCGTGACATAGTGGATTTATATCATAGGAGTACTGGATGACGTGGATGGGGTAGACTCTTGTTGAAATATCTGGCGTACTTCTATTAGTGTCTGTTGAAATTGAGGTAGCGCGGGGAAATGGTGGGTGTAATGTCCATACTCTGAGAAAATTGCATAGGCAAATTTGGTTTGCAACCCTATGGTACCGATGGTTGGAGATGTGGTGGTAGTACTCGGTGTGTTGGGTGCTGCGATGAGTGGTGTGTTTTCTCGAGGAAGTTGTATTAAGTTGCGTAACTCGGGGAGAGAGGGACATCGATTGGTTGGGTGTCCTTCTTTCTCGCATAGTGCACAAGGAAGTTGAACTCGGGGGGGTGGAGCGGTGGGCTCTTTCTCCTTATTTCTGCCCCCAACTGTAGTGGTGGTGCTCGTGAGTGGGGGTGAGGGTGGTGCGTTCAAAGTGAGGACTGGTATCTACATTGGGATTCCCTTGGTTTGGGGAGAAAGGGATGGTTGAGGAACCATCTCAGGTGCGTGCAGATACAAAACTGGGATGTCAAGTACCATGTTAGGTAGAGTAAGTGTGGAAGCTACCTAGAAATATTGTATGCCTGGTGGGGGGTAGAAGAAGGGGATTTGAGTAATGGCTTGGGGGATTGTCTCCCAAACCGGGATGTGACCCTTGGGGGGAGGGATGTCGGGAAAAAGTGGTGATGGGGAGTTCTTAGGGGATTCCTGAGGGGGGAGATTTGTGACTAGTGTGACGTCAGGAAGTGAAGAAGCCTCAGTGGGAGGAATGGTATCTCTAGTACTAGTTCCGTTGGAAAAGATGATGCATACTTGGGCTGAGGGATGTATGAGCGGGGGTGCTCTGTGGTATGTTCCTAGAAATAATGGATATTTGAATATGTCGGGGCCCATATCAAAAAGAGGGTAGACATCGAGATTAGTGTGGACAAAAGGTAAAATGTTATCAATGTTGGACGAAGTGTTAGGCTCGTAATGTGAAACTTGATCGATGGTGATGACCTTCTCGTTGTGGGGGAACATCATCATTCAGAATACAAAAAAGGATACTACCTTCATAGCGTACATGTAGCTACCACTGAACAAGATATTGTAATCGAGTGGGGCATCGATGAACTCAATGTCAATAAGGATAGACTTTCCCTCAAGTTTGACGGGGAAATTTTGAAAGATCCCTTTAGAAGAGGATGGTCATCCATCATAAGCTCTCAAAGTGATGGCGAATGGTATGAGATCGGGGGAGCTAAGTTTCTGCCATATAGTTTTGGAAATAATGCATGTAGATGCACCTTCATCAATGATGAAACTATTAACTGTGATGTTCTATATTTTAACTGGTATTTGGAACGCTACTAAAGTAGGGAGACAGGGTTCCCCACTATCGAGATCAAACGTGATGAGTCTAGTGTCAGCAGGGTTGACTGCCCCCAGGGTGGAAAGCAGTGATTTCCTTTGAGTGGGATAGGTTTGAATAACTTATAAGACAGACATGGAAATAGGAGATTGTGCCAGGTCATCGACCAGACTATAATTGTGTGCTGCCCTAGCTTGAGGGTTAATGACATTCCATCGTAAGGGGATATGAGGAATACGAAGAGGGGTATCAGTGTTAGGGAACATAATAATCAGAGGGGGTCCCATTGTAACTAGAACTACTTCCGAGGTAGTGGGAGCAGAGTCAGGGGGTGCGCTATGTTGACGACTATGCATTTGTAGAAGGACTTCCTCTTCGCTAGTGAGGAGGATAGTGCGATCTGCAGGGGTCCTAGGGTTTTGATACTATCCCATATGTGGTGGGGTAGGGTGCATGTCCTATTGGGTGTTCATTACACCTTGGTGTGGAATCAGTTTTTGAAAAACCTCCGGGGGTGGTACACACTATTGTGGGGTCTATTGGGGGGTAGGCAGTGCTGGGGGAAGAGCTCCGTTCACATATTATTTCATCCATTTAAAGTCAGAAATTTGGGGGAAATGGTGAGTATAATGGCCATACTCACCAAAAAGGGCACAAGGGAAGTTTGTTAGGATGTTTTTGATATTTTTCCCTTGGCGTTTGTTGTTATTGTCTCCTTGGGGGTTTTGGTTCCCTTGATTTGGATTTCCCCCAATAGGTTGGTTTTGTTGGGGGTTATTTCCTCCTAGTCCAGGATTATTATTGTTTCATTTTTTCCCTTTATTTTTAGCATTATTCAACTGATGGTCCAGATTTTCTGTATTGAGTTGTTCAAAGCTTTGAAATTTTTGAATGGGAGAGGGTTGAACAAACTTAACCCCAACGTGTGGTTGTCCTTATGGTGGAGCCATGGGTGGGGGGGGATGAGGAAATGGAAAGTATGGATTATGTTATGGAAATGATCCGTATGGTATATAAGGAGGTGCGATGTTTACACTAGTGCTTAGGGTGTAAGATGAGGTAGAGGGAGTACCAGAACTTGGTTGTATAGCTAGAGGCATCATGGGTGTCGATGCAGGTCCACTCGTGGGTGGAGGGGGTACCATAAGGTATGGTTGTGGGTAAGGGGGAGGGGGGTAATAAGGAAGTCTTCCATATATTGGTTGATGTTGGGGTGTACCATACATGGGTGGTGGTTGGATGTACAAATTATGGTGTGTTGTGGTTCCAATCAATCCGTCCGCTGAGTGAGACATCCCAGGTTTGTCTTAGCCGAATGGTACGGGTCTTGGGATGTCAAGTAGTACTGTGTATAAGTAGCATGATTGTGCATAGATGAGGTCATTATACTTTTGAGCCTTTCTAATGGATTCTTATTCAGATTGGGTGAAGGTGGAGGCCACATCTTTGGAAAGGAGGGAGACAAGTGATCTAAGAAACCAATTGAGGCATTTTTGCTTGGTGGTTTCTGCTTTGCATAAGATACGTTGTCGATGCCATTTGTGAATGTGGTAAGTGATATGTGTGGCTGAGGCTTGTTTAAACTACGAGAGAAGTTCAAGACCATTGTCATGGTGGATTGGTAGTTGAAAGAAGGTCAAAAATTCTTTGGCCAATGATTCAAAGGTCACATGGGACCCTGATTTTTCATCTACATACCACTTTGTTGATGGGTTAGTGAGTGTGCATTGGAATAACCATAACCGGATGGAGTCATCCATGATGTTGTTTGAAGAGCACCATAAGTGGAAGGTCATGACATGGTTGGCAAGGTTGGCTCCTGCCTTTCCTTCAAACTTGGGAATGTCTGAAGGTAATTTGGTAGGCATTGCAGGCCATGTGGGGTCGTGCAATATAGGATCGTTGGTGAGATTACTCAGATCCGATATGTTGAGGGAAGCTAAGTATGGAATTTGGAGTGGCGGTGGAAGATTAGTTCTAGATATAATGTAAGTGGTTTGTGTACCTGACCCATGAGGGGGGTAGGTGGGGTGGTACTTCCTCCTTGGGAAGAAGTGTGCCCCCCTCTTCCTTGTAGATGAAAGCTAGTGGACAGTTAACCTTGGGAAGTGGACCCAAGTAAAGTGGAACCAAGCAAAGCAAATCCCAATATAGTAACACTCACTAGGGTGTGAGAGGGTTGAACCGATGAGTTGGAAAGACTAGAAACTCCTCCTCGAATGGGAGGGATATTTCGCAAGCGTCTGGAACGATGGGGGTTCTATGGGTCCCCTATGATGTCTGACTAGAAAAATGAATGTGTGCAACTAGTGATGAGATTAATAAATGAACAAGAGACTTTGTATTGCTTGGAACGTCACAATATATCTCACAATCATTTGTAATCATAAGATCATCGTACATAAGTCAATTAACAAAGAAGCATATATGTGGATAGGTGGATTTTTTCCATGTGGGAGAACAAAGAAAGTAAATTTTTGTGTCCTAAAAGTACGTAACATCCTTCCTCTCAAATAGCACTGGACCTTCCAATAGCACTCAACAGTGGGGTCTGAAGTCACTGGAAGAGGAACTAGTGAAGGATGAAATAATCATTTATAATGAGGGGTAGAGGGTGCATTTCCTAAAAGAGATGGTGATATTTCCCAATAGCCACATAAAATCCGATCAAGGTGAAATTGCATCCCACAATTGCCACCTGGATAGATGTCCTAAAATTTGGTCACTAGGTACCTCGGTCAAAGTGAGACATTTAGATTTTCGGCCTCAGAAATGGGCCATAGGATGGATCCTGTCCAAGAGGTGGGTGCCTCAAGGGGGGTTGCACAGAACAATCGGACCTCGGCCTTCGACCCTTCATGGGTATTTCCCTGCCTTATGGTGTTATGAACACTTGACTTGGAGGATTTAAAGTTCCCTATTTGACAACTTCTAATGTTTGAAGATGTGAGAACCAAATAAGAAGGATTTATTTGGATGCCTATCCCCGAGATCCTACCTAGACTAAAAATTTGCTTATGGCACCTGTGGAGGAAAACGTAGTGATTTTTTAGAAAAAACTTTAGATGTGGTTGTTTTGAGAGATTGGGGGTGTGAACCAATCTCATTCAAATTAAGTGGGAGTGGATAGTTTCATCAAGAAAAGGGCGGGGTGTTTCAGAATCCCTTTGGAGGAAACTTACTTCAACCTCCACGGTTCTAGATGAAACTATGTGAGTGAGTAGCGACTTTGTGTGTAAACAAGTGAAAGTGTGCCAATTTTTTAATAAGTTAGGTGTCACCTTGCAACATGTGGACTTTGTGTGGTCCTTACAAGTATTGATTACCTAATTTACTAAATGTCATTGGTACAACCTGGCAGAATTTTAAAGTCCTTAGAGAACTAGCATGTGGACATGTGGGTCCTTACCATTCCTTTAAATTCCCTAATGTGATTTAATCTAAAAAAGCTTTAAAATACTATCCTAGATTGTGGACATGTGAGCATGTATGGGCTCATTTCAATAACCTTTAAACTCCCCTAGTGATGTAAAATAAGAAAGTAGCCTCAAACTATCCTATCTTTGCATCATGTGGGCATGTATGGGCTCATTTCAATAACCTTTAAACTCCCCTAGTGATGTAAAATAAGAAAGTAGCCTCAAACTATCCTATCTTTGCATCATGTGGGCATGTATGGGCCCTTACAAATTTAATATATTTTTTGAAAAGAAACTAAGAGGAGTCCCAAAGGGGGTTGTTGTCCTCTCCTAAATATTGTGTCGTTAAGGGAGATGAAATCTTTCTTCAATCGTTTTTCCGATTCTCAAGATTTCTCTATGGTGCGAGAGAAGAGCATAATCTATGATTGAAGTTCAACTTTTGGTCCCAATGAAAGTAGTTATATATGTGATATAGAATGATTCCAACTTAACTTCAATCAAAGAAATCCATCCATGTGTAAAAATGAAATAAAAAAGAGGACAAATATGGATTTTAACCCCCTAAGTAACTATGTTTTGACTAACCCTTTATGTGGAGAGGGAATCTAAGTGTGGTGCATATTACAATTTGCATAGAATCGAGTTTAAGAAGGCTATGCGCCTTCAACATGTCACAAAAACCCTTACAATGTTTGAATTTCTAAATAGATGCGTGAGTCACAGAGTATATAGAGGCACATGTGGCGCCAATGCTCAAATTGGAAATGACTTGTTGGCGTAGGTGCGCAGAAGGTGTTGAGGAGAAAGGTTCTCTTGGCACACGTGCTTGGAAGCCGTGCCTATGGGCTAAAAAATCTGTGCACTTTCTGTTACACGGTCGGGAAGAAAATTTTGGATGAAATTCTCTTATCTCAACTCTGAATTTGGATTTTTGCATGTAGGCTTGGGCCAGTTATAGTTACTGCAAGTTAAATAAACCAAAAATAAGTGCTCAAACAACCCAAATGGGGAGGAAAGTGATACCTATCCCCAGTGGAGTCGTCAATCTGTTGTATCCTTTTCGTCACCTAAATGAGCAAAAGAAGGACACTTACAAGTCTAGTTGGGTTAGCTAAACAAGATAGAAATAAATGCAAGAGTTAGAAACATCAAGCATAATAAGCAAATAAACAACTAATCTAATAACAATTAAAGAATCTAAACTAATGTGCATAAGGGAAATAGAACAAAAGAAAGACCAATATTCATGCCACTAATGGATAGATTGTATTAGTGGGAAAACACCAAAGAGAAAGGGAGACTTATGGGTCTCCTCCTCCTCCAAGGGAGGGCTCTTAAACCCCCAATGATTGAGTTCTTCTTACAAATAAAAAACTAAAAGGAAATTGTGAAGAAATCCAAAGCTCGTTCACTCAAGAGGTGATGTGAATGGCCTAATGAAATGATGCTTATATGCTCCAATGAGGAAAGAGGTTCCTTGTAGGAGAATAGAGGCAGCATAGCAATACAAATAGATTCTTGGAAATATAATGCACCCATGGCCTCTTTTTATAGAAAATCTTTGAGGCATTATTCAACTCATCTTGAGTGTGAACAAGGGGCCCTTTGGGTCTTTAACCAACCCCCCACTCAGATTCATATCAGATTTGGAGGTCAAATCGACTTGGGGGTTAAACCCGAAGTGGGTGGGAGGCTGACCAGAATCATTAATGCACCGTTATGAAGTGTGCACAGCTTTTTGCATCCATAGTTGCGCATCAAGTGCATGTGCGCTTTACTGGCGTTTTCGACTGGCACACGTGCACGTGCTTCCTTTGCATTCTGAGTGCATGCTGATTTTATAACCAATTTTATAGTTTATGCCCTTTGGAAATGCATTTTTTTATTCCATGAGTGAACTAATAGGTGTTTGGAGATGCTGGATTCATGTAACCATATGCCGACGAAATTTCAGTGATAACAATCTCACGACTGGGAAGTATGTCTTCTTTGTGATCCATGCTCACAGTAAGTAGAAAGTCATCGCCACATCCGTGGCCTCTACACAGAGCCTCTCTTTGCAGTAGAAGCAAGTGGATGGGATCGTGGAAGAATACAAAAACATCTTCTCCTCACCTACAGGGGTACTAAAACACTGCCAAGTCAAGCATCCAATTGATATGATCCCCGACGCACCTCTACCTAATGGAATAGTATATTGTCCCTCACTGAAGGAAAATGAAGAAATTAGGAGACATATCCAAGAGTTTCTTCAAAAGGGTCACATCAGACCCAACTCCTCCCCTTGTAGAAGACCAATTTTACTGGTGTAGAAGAAGGACGGGACGTGGAAAATTTGCACTGATTACAGAGCCCTTAAACAAAATCACAGTCAGGAACTGATACCCCATTCCCAAGATTGATGACCTTCTTGACCAACTAAAGGGGGAAAAGTTCTTCAACAAGATTGACCTAAAGTCTGGTTACCACCAAGTTCCCATTGAACCAACTAATGTATGGAAGAAAACCTTCAAATCTAAAGAAGGTCTCTTTGAATGGAAAGTCATGCCCTTTGGATTAAAAAATGCATCAACCAATTTTATGAGGTTGATGGATGATGTATTGATACCCTTCACCATCTCCTTTGTGGTGGTATGTTTGGATGACATCCTCATCTTCAACAAAACCTGGGAAGAGTGCATGTGACATATTCAACAGGTTTTGAGAACTATCCGGAAACACAAGCTATATGCCAAATTGGAAAAATGCTCTTTTGTCATGAATAGGGTCCAATAATTGGGCTACAGTGTTGATGAGAATGGGCTACATGTTGATCCATCTAAGATCCAAAACATCCATAAAGGCCAACCCCGACCACACTGACCGAGCTTCAGAGATTCTTAGGACTAGCCAACTTCTACCGATGGTTCGTGTTGGGATTCTCCCATATTTAATGGCCACTCAACCAGGTGACCACGGGTGGTGGTAGGGCTAAGTTTGTGTGGGGGAAGGAGAAACAACGAGCATTTGATGATCTGAAGCATTGCTTGTGCTCAGGTCCAACACTCTCCTATCTTGATTTGTAGCAACTGTTTGAGATTGAGATTTATGCATCTGACTATGTTGTGGGCGCAGTTCTCACTCAACATGGGCATCTGGTGGCATACCATAGTGAGACACTCTCTAAAACTATATGTAAATACCCCACCTATGACAAGGAAATGTATTCCATTGTACAAGCCTGTCTTCAATGGAAACATTACATTCTGGGAAAAGAGACGATCATACACACTGATCACAAACCTCTGTAGTTCATACAGACATGGGGAAATTTCAGAACGACCACCATCAGAAGTGGTCCAACTACCTGAAACAATTCTATATCAACATCAAGTATAAGACAAGTATCTCCAATCATGTCACTTATTTCCTCAGTCATCCTCTTGTGGCTACACTCACCACTATGCTCCATTCCTGTGGAAATGAAGCATATGAGTGGCCCCAATTTATCAGGAAGATCTAGACTTCGCCACCACTTATCATCTCTTGGGTACAGGCGCAACCCTCACTGATTTTCACATTCAAGACATACTCTTATGCCACCTGGGCCATCTTTGTGTTCCTACAAGAGAACATGAAAAGCAGAGTTAGGAAGCCCACTACAGTCGGTTGGAAGGACATTTTGGTGTGGAGAAAACTATGGTCATTCTTCAAAAAAAAAATTATTGGCTAAAACTTCGACAGGACGTCATCAAGTATATCAAATCTTCCATTGCCTGTGCCATTGCCAAGCCAACCATCAAGAAGCAAGGCTTATACACCCTTCTTCCTATTCCTAAGAAGCCTTGGGAATCCATCTGAATGGATTACATGTCTGGCTTGTCGTCCACCAAGAAAGGAAATGAGTGTGTATTTTTGGTCGTTGATCGATTTTTGAAGATGGCCATCCTCACAGCCTGTAAGAGGAATATCACAGTGACAGATATTGCCAAGCTATTCTTTGAACAAGTTTGGGTCCACTTTGGGATACCACAGATCATCATTTCCGACCAAGACAATAGGTTCCTCAGTACATTTTGGTCAATTATCTAGTCTCTATTGGACACCAAGCTCACAAAATCCACTACTTTCAACCCCCAAACCGATGGGAAAACAGAGGTTGTTAGTTGGATGATTGTGCACATCCTGTGCATGTACCATTATAAGAATCAACATACATGGGACGAGAGTCTTCCCCATGTTCAACACAATTACAACATGGCTCTCCATACCAACCATAGCCCATTTTAGGTGGGTCTAGGATTCCAACCCTTGGGACCCATTGATGTTGCACTTACTCTTGCCATTGCACAGACAAAATGTTCCCATGATCAGTCTACGATCGACAATGCCACCAAATTCATTGAGCAGATTCAACACATATGCCAACAGGTCTAGGAGATTTTGTAGAAATCCAATGCTAAGTACAAGAAGTGCCATGATCAACACAGGGTACCACACCATTTCCAGGTTGGCAACAAAGTTTGGTTACATTTGCAGAAGGAGCATCTCACGGGGCCCCATCAGAAGCTTCACCCACTTCTTTATGGGGCTTACACTATCACCAAGGATGTGGGTAGCAATGATTTTGAGCTCAACACTCCACCTTTTCTTGGCCTTCATCCAATGTTCAATGTGGACCTCCTTCGGCCATATTTTCCACCATTGTTGGACACCTCAGATATCGTAGAAAAATTGACACCAAGAGAGCTCAACCCTGACTACATAGAACAAGCATCCACTAATCAAATAGTGGACACACAAGTCAAGGGCACTTGCCAACAGAGAATCCATCTTTATCAGGTTGTCAAGGAAGGGAAATTCATACACCAATGCAAGTGGCTCACATGGGGTGAAATCCAGTAGAAGTTTCCTCACCTGATGGGGGAACTCAATACAATGGAGACCATTTCTTCCTAAGTGGGGAGGATTGATCCAGTTGGATATTGGTGGCCACCCACCTATTCCAACTGGCTCCTCTTGTCCATTTTGTTCAACATGTTCTTATGTAATTCTTTGTAATTATGGGTTCTACACTTATGGGGTTGTCTGAATCCCCACACATCCTCCAGGTGGATACTGGCAGCCTCTTGCCTAATCCAACTAGCTTATTTTGTATGTTTTCATGTCCTCACATCTTGTTGTACTTCTATGGCCGTTTTGGGGACCTAAACGCTGTTTTTTTGGATCACCACAGTCAAACTATAAACGAAGTCAGAGTTTGATGATGGAATTTGTATCTCTCTGAAATACCTTTCCAACGGGATATCATGCACCTAAAACGGAGGTCGTATGCAAAATTTATGACCCTGGGATGTTGAGGTACCAACTTACACCAACTTACCCATAGGGGGCCACATGACTTTTGGCGTTTCACCTTCCAAGGTTAGGTTTTTGTATGTCTAGGGTTTTGGCATTCATGAGTCATATCAAAAAGGCCTCTTGAACCTCATTGTAATCCATTCTGCTTAGATGAATGCACATAGAAGCCACATCTCTTCTCAAATACAGCTACCACCATTCGAGAAAGTGTTTCGGTTTTGTAGTCTTACAGTTTTAGCCTATTTCATTATTCAATAGAATATATTGTTCACTGGATATCTGTATTATTATTCATATCTCTATGTTTATTGTATTAAGTCTGTTAATCAATTCGGTATGCTCCTAAATCTGGATCATGCACCGAATAAGAAAGATACCGGGGATGGGTGGCGATGAACCCCCATGAGTTGTACAAGTGACATAATAACTCTTGTCATAGAAATAGGTAACCAAAAATCCATGGTCGACTGCCCAAAATGTGAACTAGTATTTAACTAATGAAAACATCAACCACCTGCATACATATTAATAATATTTTTATTAGTACCAAATAGTAAAATGCAACAAATTTGAGATTTAAATGAGATTTAACTCAACACATGATACCTGTGAGGTAGGTGACTTTTCCATCCCAGGTGGACATTAATCAACACTGCTTGGTCTTGCAACCTGCAGAAACACAATAACATTATAAATTTGAGGATGTCATAAAATAAAGAAATCACTATGGTGAATTTATCAAATATGACACATACCTATGTATGCAAAACATCGAAAGAGAAAGTTTTCTTACCATTGCATCAGTGACAAAGAAATACATCAATGCATCTATCGTCGTAGAGGGTCTCTTATTTGGGCGTATCAACTGCAAAACATCATACAATAAAATATCGAAATAAATACACAAATACTATATAAATATATAATGATGAAGAACATAAATATGGTAAAGATACTAACCTCCTCCATGAAGCTCTACTATCCACTATCCTCCATAGGCCCATAGAAAGTTTTGCCACAAGTCGAGCATTTGTGAGGTTCACATGGACAACTACTATCTCCATGTGCACTCTCCTCACTGCACTCTGCTCTAGGGGTTGAAGGTTCGACCCCTCTATCAATGTCATTAGCATGAACCTCTTGCTGAGATAGTCCAACAAAGCTACCATGTTTCAGTAGGATCTGAATCAAGGATGATAGAGTTAACTGTAGCTGTTGCAATCCCTCTGAAACAAGAGGATGCTCGGAATGGGGGTTAAGACTTCTCCTAGGTGGATGAGTACCTAACATGGGATCATGCCTTGCATGCTCTCGGTCCTATGCGGACCCTCGACCCACCCCCTCGAAGTCATCAATGTCAAAGTAGTTGAGATGGTGACCCAAAACAAATTATGCCCATAATTTTCTCAAAAAATGTAAAGGCACCTCCCTATTATTGTAGGGAGGTGCATCAAATACCATAAACCACCTATCCATCCAATTATGAAGAATTTGTGGTGGATGCACCAATAAATAAATATGTGTTTCTTGGTGATAGGTGGTTGTTGTGTAGATCGAGGATCACTAAAAAGGGACATCATATATTATTTTGTAATACCCAAGTCTCTAATTTGGTTTCTATCCAGTCTAGTACTATAAAACTCAAACATTCTAGACCTGTGTTCATAAATAAAAGTTATTTTCCCTTGGGCACTTTCAATGGACCTCACAATGAAGTCCAATGAAGTGGCTAAGGACGCTTGGCTAGGTTCTTTGGTTCCCCTAAAATCATTTACAAGTGATATCAAAGTGTCCAACCCCTCATCAATCTGTATGTTTATGTTTGGTGGTTGTAGTGGGTTGGGGTTTTTCTCACCTTGGTTTTCTTGTGGGTGTTTTTCATTGTCTCCGTGTTCAATTTTAATAATATTTGTTGCAATTCAATAAGGAAATTTAATAAGTGCACTTATGAAAAAGGTATTACAGACAAAAAATTCATTTTATCCCAACAAAATCATTAACATAATTTTGTGTAAAACAAAGAAAAACTGTGTTATATTTACAATGAAATTGAATAAAACCTATACAAGATTAGTGAATTGTTGAGAGAATAAAAAGGAGGAGACAAAGAAAACAAGAGAGGAGACAAATACAACAAAGGAGGAGACAAAGAAAATAAGAGAGGAGACAAAGATAACAAAGGAAATGACAAAACATCAAGCATACCTCGGTGGAGAACGACACAATGGAAAGATCTTGGTCTTTGTTCCTCCTCTTTTCTTGCTTAAACATAAAAACAAAAGAGGCATAGTGTGAAAATGGGCACAAATCGTGCCTGTGGTCCCCTAAAAAATGGACACAACAGGAACATGTGCATGTTCCTAGGAACATGCACGCATTCCTGCCAACATGCCTATGTGGTATGTTGAGTGGAGGTTTAGGATTTTTCGAACCTCTAACATCAAGAACATGTGCACGTTCCTAGTAACGTGCACACGTTCTTGCAGATGCATGTTTCTACTAATCCCCTTGCCACTTTTTCATCCACTGAAGTTTGTGCACACACCCATATATGTATATATATAAACCTTAAGTTTTAAGGTGCATTTTACAATACCCCAGATGGGGGGACAACTGGGCAGAGTCAGAGGACATATGGCGTGGGGTAGAAAGGAGAGTTAATAAGCCCGACCACCAGCCCTCCACCCATTATTGCATAATTAACCGCACTGAGAAGAGAGTAAAGGAAGTGCTCTGGACAACCTTGTAGGTTTAATTCCCCCCTTGTAAGCCAGACCATGTGTACTATGCTAGGCACCAAGCCTAGGGAAGTCATCACCTCAATTTTCATGGCTAGCCTATCTGTCAATTTGAGATGCATTAAGAAGGCAAATTCTTTGGCGAATTCATTCATTTTCCATCTGCAATTGTTATTGTTCCTTAGCTCTTTTAGGTGAATTCTCTCATTTTCCCTTTTCAATTGCGCTTGCTCCTTATCTCTCCCAGGATCTCTCGGTATTTCCCCAACAGTCCCTCCGCTCCTTCCCCTAGGCTCTCTCAGGATAATTCTCTCATTTTCCCTCTACAATTGCTCCTACTCCTCAGCTCAATTGGGATCTCCTAGGCTCTCCCCACCAGTCCCTTCATCCTTCACCTTCACTCCACCATGCCAAGAGAAAAGGGTAAGTCCAGGAGAAGATATCTATATTACAACGCCCTCTCCATACATAGAAGACTCACCCCCTCCCATTTATCTCTCATCGAAATTTGCACCTCTGGCATCAGGAATAATATCCAAGGGTTTCCTCAGCTTCCATTTTCACCCCCTCAAATTCCTCCTTTTATCCATGGTAGTTGATCATTCGAAGTGGAGATGCCACCTTCGAAAGAGGGAACTCCTCTACTCAATTATCCTCTTGCCCCCCACCAAAATCCACCCACATGATCAGGTGTTTAACATAGGCATCTGCATGGTAGAGGAATAAATTCCCCCAAGATGATAGATGGAGGAGAATACGACGAGCGTTGGCAAGGACAAGGAGGCAAATCCACCTCTACTCTCCCCAAATCGAATCTCGGACGAGAACCTCTAAATCATTTTCGAAATTTGGAAAAATCAAGATGACTAGTTTCACATCCAATGCATCCTCATCCAGAGAATGGATATTTTGTTCGATGCATTAGCGGACACTCCAGCACAGACTCAATGCCCAACATGCGACCATAAGTTTATCCGGGCCTACAACATCCATGGTAGCTTGAGCTCACCCAAGGAATAACACCTCCAGGTTTCTTGTTTTCTCTCCTTCTGGTTTTGTCACCTCTCCAAAGATGGGTAGAATCTATGCCCCTCATTGCAAGCTAGATGGTCATGGAAACCAATTTCTGATCATTTTGTTCATACTGTTTTGTTTACGCGGTGACACGTCAAACTCTAAGTTCTTAATGGAAGTCACCTGTTCCGTTTCCCTTTTGTGGAAGAACATGTGGCTCACAGATGGCATTGTATAGACATTAGCATAAATTGATATAAGGATCGTACTTTATTTACAAAAAAAAAGGTGCACTTTACAATACACTAAATATAGAGATATCGCAGTGAGTACTGAGAACATTAGTGTACATTGTTTATAAAAAAAATATAATTATGAAAAATTAAAATAATATATATATATATATATATATATATATATACTTTTGTTAGACATGCATTTTGAATGAGAATAACTAAGTTTTGGGAGCTGTGCCATAGCAAATGAAAGAGTAAAAGGTAGAATCAGAGTGCGCGACAAGGGTACATTTTGAGGCACAAAAGCAGGAAAAGAAATAGATAAACACAAAATCAGGGAAAGCAGCAGATCAATTTTTTTTTAGGAAAAATGGTTATGACCCATTAGGGTTTTGGGGATAAGTTGTTATGAAACATTAGGGTTTTTATCCCTACTTCTATGTATAAATATGTAAAGGGTCGGGGAAGATTAGGTTGCTAAGAATAAGATATTATGTTTCTCATAATTGATGAAGAAGGTTTATGCTCGAGGATTTGGGGAATATCTTTTGGGGATAGGAGAATATCTCAGAATTCGTAGATATCACCTTGCACTGTAGAGAGGTTGTGCGGGTTTGGGGATTACAATATGGTGTATCTTTTGTAAGCACAGTGAATAGGCCTGAGGTGATTATTTCACACAAACTAATATAATAAGCCAGTCGTTGTGGAAATAGCCAAAGGATTGGGTGAACCATGTTAAAATCCTGTGTCTAATCTATTTGTTGATGTGATTATTCGTGGATGTTATGTTTATGTTGTTAGAAAAACAGGATCGTGGAGCAATAAAATAAAACAAATGCAATAACAAAACATAGAATATACACAATACAATAGAGACACAGATTTACGTGGTTCACCCAGTGTGGGCTATGTCCAACAGAGAAATTTCCAGGTCCTTCCTTTATTATTATCCAGCAAATGAAGGGATACAACATACAACAAACCTGTTGTAACTTCCTCTTCTTTTTCTAACAGTCTCCTATCTCAGAATACAATATTCGCCATAATGCATAGCCGCAATACATTTCCCTCATAACAGAGGATTTCCTTCTAGGGAAAAAAAACCTAATATCATTTCTACTGTTAGATCTGCGACCTTATAATGAACGGTCCATATTTAGAATGAAATTATAATACACATTTACAAGGAAAATTTTCCTTCAGGGGGTTGCTTGTCCCCGAACCCTGCAGAGGGGGTAAACCCCCTCTACAGTCCCCCACATGGAAGATTGTACATACTTCTGGGGTGTAAATACTTCATGGGGTATAAACATGGATGAAAACAAAAGACCTCTGAATCAAGAAGATAATCTGGCTCCACAATCAACATATGCATGTTGGGCACATGCCTATTTTGAGGAAAGACCTATTTTTGGAAAGGAAGACATGATTTTGGAGCATGCACAACAAGTGGCAAGAAATCAACATGCAGAAAAAAAATCACAAGCAACATGCAAGAGGAAAAGCCACGTGGCGAGGAGGTTGGCAAGCCTAACCATGATAGGGTTAGGGTTTTTGTTAAGGATTATAATGGCTATAAACCTGGAAAATAGTATAAATAAGAACCTAGGAGGTCTAGGTCGGGGGTTAGGAAGAAGTTGTTGATAATGGTCGATAGTTGTTTCACTTTGTAAGACTGTCGATTGTAATAAGGTTGTATAAGAGTCTAATAACATAGATTTTGAGGGTTAGATCACAGGCTGAAGATCCTGGTGTGATCTAGTCTGGCTCATAGAGGTTCCTTAACCTCATCATGATAGTATAGTTGAAGATGTAATGCGTACATCGCTAGATTTTGCAGTAGATTAAAAAAAGAGTAGAGAATCCAAATATTTGTGGACGTAGCCCCAGGAGGGGGTGAACCACAGTAAAACTTGTGTTATGTGTGATCTTTCTTGAATGTTTACGTTTTGTCAATGATTATATTATGAATGAATGATTAACTAGATGTATTATCATGCATGCATAAGGATAAACATTAATGAATCTTAGAAATACTTGAATCAATAACAAGTTTGATGCATAAAGAAAGAGAGAATACGCTCCTATATCCCCACTCATTCCTAGAATGAAATCACTTGAGAATTGTAGTCACCCATAAAGATATCTCAGGTGAGACTACGTTTTTCATTTTGCGCACAACATTTCCTTCTGGTTTACCAAGAGGGTCAATAGTTTTAGAGGGTTTTGTTGGAAACCTATTGAGATATGAACCTGGGTCAACCCAAGAAGTAAGAAGTCATATATCTAACCAACAAATGGTTTCATTGTCGGCTATAACTACAAGGGATTGAGTGGACGAGATCTGTGGAAGAAACACGCAGAGGATGAAAGTATATAAGGGAATGTTCAAGCCATGGAATACAACAAAGGCGGAGATCAAAATATGGTTGAAAATGAAGGAACTCGAGTTTACACAGAAGTAGAAAAAAAACCCTAAGCTAACACCATGCAAATATCCCGACAAATACATGCTTAACGACTTGCATGAAGTATTTTTCTGCGATTTCCCGCATTTGTTGCAGGAGTGGCTATTGAGGATAAAAGAAAACCACCCTGCAAATCAAATTAGATAGCTGGAGTGGATTTTCGTGGAGATCACGCAGTTATAGAAAGTTCATAACAAATTTACGTGTAGTAGATTTTTGGTTAGATAGTATTGTTGCAGGGTTTATCATTGAATTTGCAGTAGATACAACACAGTATTACACCGCAACAAAGAAATATTTTCTAAAAGGACCCATAGGTAGGTACATCATATCGTTGTATACCTCAATCAATATTTTATTGTATGAAAATAGTGTGATTACCATGGAATCAGACAACTAGACTTCCTTGCGTGAATGGGGTAAGGGGGGAAGCACTGACATGAAGATAAGAAATGGAGGAAGAGATTGATTAAGGGAAAGAATAAGGAGGCCATGGACCCAATCATGATGTAGAAAGATCAGATAAAGAATATAATGGAAAAGCATGGAAAGATGCGCAGTGGAGTACCCTACCAATATAAGATGAATATCAAGAAGAGATCCATAGTAGATAGAGAAGTCTTGGAAAGTGATGAAGAAGAGGTAGAGGATCTCTGGGTTGTGGAGAAGACCGAGAAAATACTACGTGCAACATATGAAAGGAAAATATGAGGTCCAGGGTTAGGGATAAAAGCCAGAAATCCAATCCAGATCACCGTCGATGTGGAAGCTACAATCCCATGTGTGACTAATACACCAGAAAGAACACTAGCATTTAAGAAAATTAATTTTAGTGGAAGAAAAGAAACATGATAGGGATCCAATCAAGGATCATATACTGGAGGATCTAGTTCAGGAAGTAATAGTCAATTATCTACACTGCATGGAGGTAGTAGTTCAACATAGTTTAAAATGGTAGGACATGATCCCACAATCAGGTTACCAAAATTTGAGGGAGAGGCATCAGAGGATCCTGAGAAGCACTTATTCATCTATGAGAAGATTTGGGAAGAAAATAACATCACAGATGAGGATACAAATCTCACACAATTACCAATCACACTGAGAGACCGAGCTCTAGACTAGTATATGAGCCTAGATGTAAACATTCCACCAGGAGTAACAAAGACCATTGCAGATGTGAAAAAAGTATTGATAAATGAGTTTTAGAATCCCAACTCAAAAGACTAGTACATGAATGAAATGATTGAAATCGGGAATAAACCAGGTGATTTTGTTTGGGATATTGTTCATAGGTTTAAACACTTGAAAGGTAAGTTTAAATATGCAATGACTGACATGAAACATAGGCATTTATTTGTGAACTCATTGTTACCACATTTAAAATACCCATTAAGATAACAAAAGCTCCAAACTTAGGCAGAAGCTCTGGAAGTAGCCTTACAACTAGAAGAGAACCAGTATTAGTAGACAGATCCATCAATAGAGGATATGAAGGAGGATTTGAAGAATCTAACATTTTAACTTAACCAAAATAAGGGTAAAGATAAAAGAGAATATGTTTGGTAAACCCTATGCAAGACAAAAGGACACCATAAGAATAAATGTCCAACTTTCGTGCAGTACATGGCATCAGGGGTGCCAAAACCATTTCCAATAGGAGGACCTTGGTGTGAGATTTGTATGACACATGGAAATGATCCATATCATTTTCCAATGATGCAGAAATAAAATAAAGTGCCAAAACGTTCATATTGCAATTTTTGCAAGTCAGTGGGTCATCATGATAAGGATTGTAGGACGATGGAGATGATGAGAGAAAGAAATTTAGATACATATAGGGTGCAAGAAGAAATGATGGCAGGACAAGATGCACCTCAATTCAACTAGGTACTACCACCATAAAATAATGTGCAACAAAAGTACAACAATGCACAAAAACAGTACAACAATATACAAGAACGATACAATAATGCACAACCACAGTATAACCCCGCACAGTATAATCCGGTACCTTAGTGCAACACACTACGAGGAGATCTAAGTGGATACATAGGTGGAGGACGAGGACGAGGAGGATTTGGATGAGGCAGAGGACCAATAGTGTTCCACAACTACCAAAAACTAGGACATTATGCAAGTGAATGTCCACTCCCACCAACGACATGTATGTACTGTCGCACAACAAATCATGACATAGAAGACTGTCCAACACTCTTGGGGAAGATCCAAGAAAAAAGGAACTAGAAAAACCAAAATATTTAATGGATCTCTACAGAATCCACAGATGATGGGAGGAACATCAATATAGTTACTCGAGGAGGATCCAAGACAGGAATTGACGCAGTGAAACAAGATCCATCGCAACACCAATGGGTTAAGAAGAATACGGATCCACATAAGTAGTTTGATGCATGAAAAGGAAAGGAAACATTTAAGGAGGACAGATAGGAGTTTCTCACACAAGATGTTGTGTCTACATCAGTCACATAATAAAAACAGAACTCACCAATATATGGGATGCCCTCCTCAATGGACCATGCCAGTAAATGACAACCTTTAGAGTAAGTAAGTACCATACAAACTTTTCTACAATCCTGTGTTAAGCTATTGAATGATCCATAATCTATTAATATTTAAAAAAATATGCTAGAAATATGTAACACAGAGGTGGAAGGGAAGTTAGAATGGAAAATAGTCAATCATCTCCATACCAGGAGAAGGACAAGTTACAAAAAATTCAGACTGAATGCCAACATTAGAGATTTCAATATGGGTGATGTTATATTAGATTTAGGCTCTGAAGTAAATGTCTTACCTAAGAATACATGGAAGTGTATGGGGGAACCTACCTTAGGCTATTCACATGTCCAACTGAAATTAGAAAATAAACACAAAGTGATACCAATTGGAAGGCTTAAAGGTCTGACATTAGATTTGGATGGATTACACACTATGGAAGATTTAGAAGTAATAGAGATAGTAGACGGCACAACAACTTACCCAACATTGCTTGGATTGTATTGGGAATTTGATAACAAAGCCATAATCAACCTGAAGAAAATAAAAATGACTTTTGAATCAGGTGAATATAGAGTCATTGCACCATTGGATCCTTTAGAAGGAGAAAGGTTTGTAGAGGCCACTTGTCTGGATCTAGAAGAAATAAACCAATTGTACAGAACCACTACGTGAGAAGAGGATTATGTTAACCCAATTGAATATGGGGTACTCAATTGAAGAAGCATTACATCATCTGCTTTTGACTCAGACACAGGTTTGGAGAATTGTTAAGAGAGATTACATGAAGTTTCCACAAGGAGGTGCAAAAGAATAGACCGCGCAGTAATATGGGTTGGTACAAAGATAATAGAAACTCCTAGTTGTCATGGGTTAAATGACTTAGAGGAATTGTTGGAAAAATATGAAGAGGAAGTGTTAGAAAATCAAATGATCTTATCCCTATATATTGCACTCAAGGCCACACCTTCAATATGGTGGGGCATGCACAAAGAAATAATTCAGGCCTGGTATTAGTGTAAATGACTATTGTCCATTAGATTTGGCGCAGAGCAGGGGAGAAATAAAATGCATATGTATAATGGATAGGGAAAAATAATTGAACACTTATATAAGTGTAGAACGCAGTGGAGGATGACACTACCAGAGGAATGGACTCATCACTTTATCCATACGTTGGAAGGAATCCCAGGGAACTAGTATATAGACCAAGATACGCGCAGAGGCACTATAGAATGGAAAGGCTTACAACATAATTATGTAGTAACCTTCTCATTTGAACATGAGAACCCCAACATGGATTCAATGCTGAAGATGATACAAGGAATGATATTTAGTAATGAACCAGAAGTTGAAATCATGACAAAATATCAGCAACAGAATAAACAGATAGTCAAAGAGTTACTTGCATGCTATCATGTGGGAGAAGAAGCACCAAATGAAGATGATCCATGAAGCATTCAGATTACATATATTGAAGGAGAAAGAGAGGTGGAAGGCCCATATCTAGATTTAAAATTATTTTCTACACCAATCAAAGTTAAGAAATTTAACATTGGGATGAATGACAATCCTAAAATGGAAAGTATTGGAGACTATTTAGATGAGAAAACAATAGAAATAATAACAGAGTTACTACGTGAATACGGTGACCTATTTCCAATTAACTTTATAGAGCTGAAATGCATAGAAGGAGAACTAGGTGATTTGAAGATACCCATCAAATATGAGGCTAGACCTTTCAAGTAAAGACCCTACAGATTGAATCCAGTGTATACGTAGAAAGTGAAAGAAGAAATTGACAGAATGTTAGAAGCTAGTATCATAGAACCAGTAGAGGAATCTGAATGGATCAGTCCTATAGTAGTCCAAGAAAAGAAACAAGGGGGGATAATTATTTTTGTATATCTAAGGAAACTTAACGATTCTTTCTTACATGAGCCTTTCCCTACCCATTTTACAGATGAGGTCTTAAGAACGTGGGAGGTTAGGAAGCATATTCATTCACAGATGGATTCTTAGGTTACCATCAGATCAAAATAGATGCAGAGGACATGTATAAGACTAATTTTGTGAAAGAATGGGGATCCTACCAATATACAATCATGCAATTTGGGATGAAGAATGCACCAACCATTTTTTAAAGAGTAGTCATAGCTGCTTTTAAGGAATTCATACATCAATTTCTAGAAGTATATTTGGATGACTGGATTTTATATAGTCTGTTAAAGGACCATGTATAAGTGTTGAGACTCATGTTGGAAAGATGAAGAAAATGTCATATATCATTGAATGTCAAGAAATGCATTTTTAGCACACCTTTTGGAATATTGTTGGGACATATAGTGTGTAAACAAGGTTTACTAGTGGACCCTGCTAAGATTGCAATCATTGTAAATTTACCACCACCAAAGTCAGTGCATGAGTTAAGAGAAACAATGGGACATACAGAATATTATAGGAAGTTTATAGAGGGGTATGCACAAATCACTTCACCAATGGAAAAATTGTTAAAGAAGGACACCATATTTTAGTGGAATGAGGACTATCAGCAAGGATTGGACACTTTAAAACAAAAGATTGTAACAACATCTATACTAGTATTTCCAGATTGGGAAAATATATTTCATGTGCATGTATATGCATCAACCATACCACTTGGATAAATTCTGGTGTATCCAGGAGCAGAGGACTTAGACCATCCTATAAATTTTGCAAGCAGAAAGTTGTCAGAATCAGAGAAAAACTACAAAACAACATAAAGAGAAGGCCTAGGCATGGTATATGCACTTCAAAAATTCCGACACTATTTACTGGGTAAACACTTTAAAATGTTCACAACCCATTCTTCCCTCAAATATCTAGTCAACAAGCCAAATTTTGGGGGGAGGATCTATAGATGGATATTTTTGTTCCAAGAAATTGATTTCAAAGTGATAGTCAAACTAGGGAAGCTGAATGCAAGACCTGATCACCTGTCAAGGGAAACTAATGGAGAATAATTTACTATCTTGGAAGACAACTTCCTGGATGTGCAAATATTTTTAGTACATGTAGTTGATGAATAATTCATTGATATTATTGAATACTTAAGTATAGGGGTTGCACCACGGAAGTTTAGCATTGTGCAGAAGAAAAATATGGTAGTCAGAGATGCAAACTATCAACTTATTGTAGGACATCTATACAAAATGGGTGTAGATAGAATTTTGATAAGGTGTGTATTGGAACATGAAAGGCCCAAACTTATAGTATAAACTCATGAAGGTATAGCTGGAGGAAACTATGCAGGTAAAGCTATTGCATAGAAGGTATTGCAAATAGGATTATGGTGGCCAATAGTCTATAAAGATGCCAAAGAATATTGCTAGAAATGTGATGTCTATTAGAGGGTTGGCAAACCCAACAGAAGGGATGAGATTCCTCTAAGACCACAAGTGACTCTGCAGGTATTTGAAAAATGGGAAATAGACTTTGTGGGACCTATTAATCCACCAACAAAAAAATCAGGAGTTAGATATATCATTACTGCGACTAGATACTTAACAAGATGGGAAGAAGCAACACTAGTCAAAGATTTTAGTGCAGAGAAAACGTCACACTTCTTATTTGAGAAAGTGATCACTTGATTTGGATGTCCCAGGATTCTGATGAGTGACCAAGGCACTCATTTTATCAATGATACCATCAGAGCTATGACTGAATAATTTGAAGTCTATCACCAAAAGAGTACACCATATCATCCTCAGGAAAATGGAACAATAGAAGCCTTCAATAAGATTTTGGAAAATGATTTGACAAAGATATGCAATGTCAACAGGGATGATTGGGATTTGAAAATACCAACAATGTTATGGGAACATAGGACCACATGTAAGAAGTTGACTGGATAGACACCATTCAGATTGGTGTATGGGCAAGAAGCAGTGGTGCCATTAGAATTTCTGGTACCCATTTTGTGTGTACCAACAATTACCAACATGATATAAAGAGGTGAAATATAAGAGAGGTTAAGTCAATTAATGGAAATGGAAGAGGACAGGATTCTAGAAGGGTTTCACAAGGAAGTACAAAAAGCAAGAGAAAAAGCCCATCAGGAAAACATATTAAAAAGAAGAGTTTTAAGGAGGGAGACCTAGTCTTTCTCTATGAAAACAATTTTTTCCAACACCTTGGTAAATTTAGAATGCATTGGCTAGGGCCATATGAAGTAAATACTATCACAAATGGGGGATCTATACAACTAAAAGACTTGGGAAGAACAAAACTGAAAGGAATGATCAACAATAGTCGATTGAAACTCTACAGGGACAGTTGACCTACTAACCCTTAAAATTTACAACGTAGTAAGAGAGGCATGTATATAGTGTACTATAATAGATATTGTGAAAGAAAACTCATAAAAAGGAATACAAAATTAGAAAAAGAAGAAAAAGGAAGAAAAACATAGAAGAGAAAGAAAATACAAAATATTTGGGAATATCGTGCACAACAGTTACTGAAATCATCGCGACAAAGAGAAAAAGTGACCGCACACAGCATATGGTTTATAGGAAGAAAACACCACACACTAAGGAAACATTCACAACAGAAATGTATGGAACATTGAAAAATTACAACACACCAGAGAATGTGCCAACAGTCGGAAAAGAAAAAACTAGTTGTCAAGGTAAAAAGGCATGAATGAGGAATTAATGAAACTAAACGAAGCATACTCAACAAGATTTAATGCATTAATAACCATCAAATAATCTTATCCAAGAAGATTGAGGGAATTTATGTCACCCTCTATATAATGAAAGCATGGGCTAAATGAGACACATTGTGCAATTGCAAACCCGTGAAGCTAAGGAGCATGGAGACAAGAGGAGAACACGTGAGTGCAGAGATCGAAGCAGCTGAAGCTCAATTGGGAAATAAAGAACTACCCAATATGGAACCTCCAAAGGTAGGCTCACCTGGACAAACAACACAAAAAACATGCAGCAACCATAGGTCACTGTAGGAAACCTCAAAGGTGGAGCAAGAGTTTACACAAAGGGAGGGAATCATCGATGTCGACACAATTCCCTTGCCACAGGTCAAACCAGTGAGCACCACATTGGTTGAGGAAGAGGAGAAGGCTCTGACGATGGTCGATATGGATACCGAATCGCATGACAGTGTGTAGGGATAGGACCCATCAACCATAGGAAACCCACATCTACTTGCCAAGGCTGAAGAAGCCCACAAAATAAATGGCGGTGAAAATGAAAGAACAGAGTTTGACGGGCCAAGGCCACAACCTATGGTGGGGTCCGCACAATAGGAGGACATACAACTTTAAGACATCACGGGGCAACCAAATTCATACTAGGAAGCACAAACGGAGGCGAGGACATCTAGCGCACCAGTACAACCAAAGGGGAAACAACCTATTGCACGATCCCCACACAAGAAGCCTGATGTTGCAATCATTTTACCATGCATGCTAGAAGGGATGCAGGTGATGCCAAATTTACTAGGTTGTGTCGAAAGAATGCGGTACACAGAGCACAATGTGTATGACACTAGAAAATTCCCAGAATTTGTGCAACAGGTGTATATGGAGAGCCTGGGCACAGAGCCATTCAGATATCCAATTCTATAGCCAAAGAAATGGGAGACAGGCTTGGAAAACACATGAATTCTCAATTTTCTGGTAATCCCCCATCTCAAAAGGGGAAAATATGTGAACAATTGCGTAAAGTAGTTGTTGGCGGTCCTCCATGGAGGATTTTTGTGGTTAGAATAAGTAGTCTCCTTATACGTAGAGCTAATTGCATTAATCACAGGCCTTTCATCAAATGACGAGAAGCCCATGTAGTACCTGGATGACAAAACCAAGGAAAAGGATCTCATAGAAGAGATGAAGAAGACATATGGGACTGAAAGAGGTTTGCGCATAATTATTATAAAGAGAATCAACGATGCAACCACCAGGATGGAAACCAAGATAATGGCATGCAAGTTACTTCAAAAATTCCTCAAGGAGGAGGTCCCTTCAGGGGTTGTCCCAGCAGCAGCACAATGTGCAAATGGAACCATGCTTATTTGGACTCCATACTTATTGAACCTGTTCCTAGATGACTGCAAGGACATGCAATACTTGGGAACATAGTTCCACTACTCCTAGCTAATGATATTGATATCCTTAATTGGATGGAAGGATCCTCCCTAATCATACTTCTGTGATAGAGTAGGATGTTGTTGTGCAATGTTGTACACGTCAATGTGAAGCACTTCAGACCCCGAGCAAAGAAGTGGTAATGCCAACACCTTTGTTCGGTATCTCAGCGACATACAAGACAACTCTGGAAGTGGTCGTGCAATATCAAGGAATATCCAACTTTAGGGCTACACGACACAACATTTGTATCCAAGTGCACATGGATATAGAGAAAGAATGGATTCAACTTCGATTCTACATTAATGCAAAGGAAGTTGAAATGACAATGAGAGACTGGCAGGATGACTAGAAGATCCCAGTCATTACCAAGGACATGCCAAAGGGAACAAAAGTAGAAGTAAGGTTGTCCAAGACATCTGCAAGGGGTAGCAGAGTATCCAAAAAACCAACACAACAAAAGAAGCCTGGTCAAAAGACAGTGGCACAGAAGAAGGGAAACGCTCCAAAGAAGGATGCACAAACAGGAAATGAGGACAAGGCCTCAGTGCATGACAAACAAGGAAGGGGGGACACAATGATCCAAGAAACCCCATCGACAACTACTCCAAAAGAGATAGTGCCACTGAAACAATCAATCATACACACAAGTGGGTCACGCAAGAAGGCCAAGGCCCATACAAAAATCCCGTAATACACAATTATTGATGATGATGTCCATCTTGTCGCAGAAAGGGTACAAGATCGTGTAGAGGATGAGTTCAAAGAGGTCGAGAAACAAAGAGGAAGGACAAGGAATGATTTGGCTCATATTAAGCAGGTCTTGGAAAATATCCAAGCAACACAAAGGTAAGAAAGGGGAACAAAACCAATCCCCCAAGTGAAAAAAGTCAAGGACAGGACCACATAGAATGAAGAAGACACCATCTAGACCATAGCGCAAGAAAGTTCGAGCTTCCAGATAAAAACAAACATGGTGTAGGTCGACGAGGCCATATCTCAGACACCACTCAAAGACTTGGCATAGGTACAGTTGGTACTAGCTCAAATACCGACAAAGGAATTGTACAAACTGCAAGTTTTTGTCATGCTAGAAGTGAAATCGTAAGCTAGAACAAATGTGATGGAATTGCAAGCATACATAAATGGAAAGGATGCACTAGAACTAGTGGTAGAGAAAGTAAATCTAGAAACAAAAGAGGATAAGTAGCATGCAGATAACTTAGAGAAGAATATGAAAGAAGTCTTCACAAGAATTCCAGACAGTGCGCAGGCAACCACGAGAAATACCGAAGAACAAATTCAAATAATTGAGAACATGCTTGAAGAATACAAAAAAGGAGATTGAGGATCTCAAATAAAAATTAATACCCACCACCCCTCATGAATTCACAACCGAAAGGGAACAACAGGAAAGTTTACAAGTGGAAATAATGGAGAAAGAAACTCAAAAGGTCACACAACATTTTGACAGGACCGCGCAACTATGGAAGATGTTGGAGGAAGATGATAGGGTCCAAAAACTATATCAACAAGAGGGGAAGATCAACATTGCAATCCAAGAGCTGAAGAAACAACAAAATTCTATGAACATTACAAAGCGGTTGAAGGGAGTGCATGATATGAAGACCTTGTAGACAGGATTAAAGACTGTGCAAAATAACAAGCAGACCAGACAATCCAATTAGAACCTCTCCAAGAGAAAGAAACACAAATAATTTTGGAACTAGAGGAGGATAATACAATAATGGCCCGGAATCATGATGAGAGCGCATAATATCTCAAGGAACATATCACAATGTAGAGGGTAGAAGATCTTATAGGAAAAGATGAGCAAGTTAGAGAAGAAGGGGAAGAATTAGAAGGAACATTTCACATCTTGGTAGAGGTTGTTTAGAGAGAGAGAACCACCTGAGTGGCTTGGGATGAGCCACATGTCAGTGTTGGGGGTGTGTTGGGCGTAAGCCTATTTTGAGGAAAGACCTATTTTTGGAAAGGAAGACTTGATTTTGGAGCACATGCAACAAGTGGAAAGAAAGAAGCATGCAAAAAAAGAAGGACAAGCAACATGCAAGAGGAAAATCCATGTGGCGAGTCATAAGGAAATCCTAATCATGATAGGGTTAGGGTTTTTGTTAAGTATCGTAACAAATATAAGCCTGAAAAATAGTATAAATAAGAACCTAGGAGATCTAGGTCATGGGTCGGGGAGAAGTTGTTGATAGCGGTCGATAGTTGTTGCACTCTGTAAGACTGTCATTGTAATAAGGTTGTAGAAGAGTCAAATAAGATAGATTTTTAGGGTTATATCAAATTTTGAAGTGCCTGGTTTGATCTATTCCACCTCAAAGAGGTTCCTTAACCTCATCATGATTGTATAATTGAAGATGTAATGCACACAATGCTATATTTTGCAGCAGATTAAATAAAAGAGCAGAGAAGCAAAATATTTGTGGACATAGCCCCAGGAGGGAGTGAACCATGGTAAAACTTGTGTTATGTGTGATGATTCTTGGATGTTTACATTCTGTTAATGATTATATTATGAATGAATGATTAACTAGATGTATTAGCATGCATGCATAAGGATAAAGATGAATGAATCTTAGAAATATTTGAATCAATAACAAGTTTGACGCATAAAGAAAGAGAGAATACACTCCCAGATCCCCATTCATTCCTAGACGACAAGAACTTGAGCATTGTAGTCACCCATAAAGGTATCTCGGGTGAGACTGCATTGTGCACTCCGCGCACAATGTTTCATTTTGGTTTACTAGGAGGGTCAATAGTTTTAGAGGGTTTTCTTTGAAACCTGTTGAGATTTGAACCCGAGTCAACATATGAAGTAAGAAGTCAGATATCTAACCAACAATGCATGATTAGTATAGATATTTTTAACATATTGTTGATGCACAATAATAATGAATGATTCATTGGGTTGGTTACATCATGATCTATGTTATACTATTTTTTCACACTAGGGTTTAAGGTATTGAATGAATCTTAGATGGGTTAATGTCACATAATTGTTATGGTAAAAGTAATGAATTGTTAGTTAATGAAAGCCACACATAGGGTTTGTTTACTAATAAAAGGATGTTAAATAAGGATAATTCACACATGGTGAATAATTATTAATGGTTATGTCTATAGCCTCACATCCCCTCATCTACTTGGTTCCTACAGCCCCAGTAGATGCCTCAAATGAAACTTCACTTGCATGTAGGTGATTTTGAAAGGGACGATATCTAAAGGGTTTTTTTTGCTTGAATAAATTGAACCTAGGGTCTTATAATTGCATGCCAACAAATGGTTTTGTTGCCAAGACCTATAATCTACAATTGATGGAATGTTTTGGAGGTTGACTAAGGAATAGATCGTCGGATGGATAGAAAGGAAGGAGCAAGAATTTTCCCAAGGAGAGAATAGAAACCCTTGAATTGGTGATGAACAATTGTTTCAAAGGTATGTGTTCAAAGATCTACATGATATTTTCTTTGGTAAATTTCTGAGTATTTTAGTTGAATGGTTGGAAAGGTTAGTGGATAATACTGGAAGATACCAAAGTATAGATCTGAGGAACTAGACCCTTGAGTTGGGAATATAATTGAATTTTGTAAGCAATACTACTTCTCGCGCAATTGATTTTTGGTTGAGTATCATACTGGGAGGTTACATTACAAAAATTGCAGTAGATTATAACCAGTCGTATAGTGTTGAAGATAGGGATTTCTTCAAGGGTTTGTGTGGAATGTTTATGAAATCATTGGATACATGGATAAAGATGTTGTGTGAACAATTTGTGATGACGATGGAATCTGATTACTAGGGGGATTCACACACATAGGGGGATTGGGGGACAACCAGGGGATGGTTTGAAGGTAGGAAGGGATGAAGAAAGAACTAAATAAGGAATGGAGGGACTGAGGATGCAGAGAAATGAATAAGGTGTACCAAAAGAAGAATACAAACTTGGAGAATGCACAGTGCAAGACAATACAAGAGGTTGAAAATTGGGGTTGAGAAAGGAGAGAAACACAATGAGTATGAGAGGAGAGAACCCTATGAAATAGTTCAAATTGTAGAAATATTGGGCACAAAAGGAGAGGGATAGGATCCTTAGTTCATTCCTATAATAGAAGAGTCATTAATTCTTACTTAGGATGGATCCTGCACCAAACCCACAACCCCATGTGCGTCACCTAGATCTGAGATAACATTTGAAGATTTGTCAAAAGAACTTATAGTTAGCAGAGGAAGTTAGAACAGTAGTAGCCAAAGTAGTGGAAGTAGTGATTCGAGTTAGAATCAACAAGCAACACTGAGGGTAGGTACTATGGAAAAAACCATGGCATGGTTAGACAATACATTGAGAATGCCTGAGTTCCAAGGAGTTGGGTTGGAGGACCCAGCACAACATCTATTTGTATGTGATAAAATTTGGACTACAAAGAATGTCCAGGATGAGGCCACAGAGATTGTGTAGTTGGAAACAATGTTTAGAGGCCACACATTGGTTTGGTACATGAAACTGCAAAGTACTACACTAGCAGGTCAATTGAGGAAATTGGTAGATATTTGACAAGCATTATTGAAAGAGTTCAAGAAGATGAAATATGAGTTGCAATACATTACAGAGTTGAATAAAATCAAACAAGTGCAGACTGATTTAGTTTGGGACTATGGTCAAATATTTAAGGATTTTATGGATAGATTGACATTCCAAATTATGCATCAACAACACAAAGAATGGTTTATTGCAGAACTATTTCCACACATTTTCTACCCATTGATACAACATAAGGTTGCATCATATCCTGAAGCTTTGGAGATTGCGATAAAGATGGAATCATATCCTATAGGGGATGGCGCAAGTCCACACATAGTTATCTTCCTCGACAATCCAATTAGTAGAGCTTATGAAAGGAAAGGAGAAGAGGGAACAAGTTTGGTGTATCACGTGTAGCACTGAATACCATCAAAAGGATGGATGCCCAACCTTTTCACAGTATTTGGATACTGGAGCATCGAACCCATTACTAGGAGGAGGGTACTATGAAATATGCAAGAAATGGGGACATCAATTGCCTAATTTTCCATTATTGCATAAATACCAGAGTATGCCCCAAAATTTATTTTGTAAATTTTTCAAGTCAGTAGGGCACAAAGAGAAGGATTGTTGCACATTTGAAGTGATGAGAGAGCGCACTTCATATATGTATAGAATTCAGAAGGAAAATATAATGACAAAAGGAGGCATTCCATAGTATAACAATCTGAAAGTATTTATTCTAGGAGGTTGAGGAGGATTTGGTAGAGGTTGAGGCAGAGGGGTTTTGGTAGAGGAGGTTGAGGACTAATAATCAACAACAATTGTAATCAATTGGGACACTTAGCACGTGACTGCCTGAATGCTTGTACAACCTTCATGTATTGTAGAGCACTGGATCATGTGATAGAAGACTATGTGAAATTACTTTCAAAGTGGCAGGCAAGAGGGAATCAAAACCAGAACCCAAATCAGAACGTGTAAAATATATCAGTAGAGAAGCGTGAAGAAGGACCCAGAATAAAATTTGTCACATGCGAAGGAGCTAGGACATGAGATGATGTGAAAAATAAAGGGACACATATCTAGCGATGGGTGAGGAAATTAGCAAGACCTATGCCAACATTTTACCCACAACAAGAAAATGTGATGTATCAACAAACAAGCAAGGAGATACTAGGACTGTATTGGATAACATAGACATCATTTTCACCTCCTTTGGTTGACATGTATTTGGTCTATGATCGTACTGTCCCGAAAAGGTCGTTTCAATAGGTAAGTACTTAGAAATAATTTCTGAAAAGTTGTTTAGAATTGTAAAAATATGAAATTGTGTTGAATGCATTACGTGGAATGATTGATCATTGCACGCAAGAAAGGGAAGCTCCTACAACGCATAGGGTAGTGAATCAAATACTGTGCAAAAATAGGACAAGCGAAGAGTTATGAGTAAGTGTGAGGATTGGGGAATATGACATGTGTTATCACTGAAATTTCATCTGCACATGGCGACAAGAACTCAGCATCGTCAAAACAGGAATGAAGTCATTCATGGAACTGGATTAATTTCACAGCATTGCAAAAGGGTCAAAAACTATACAAAGTAACCAAAAAATTGAAGGGCGCTTTACAAGATTTTGGTGCGCACGCACATACGCTTTACAGAAACGTGCCATGCGTGCACGATGCACGACTGTTAGTGCAAAAACCCATGCACCTTCTAAACGACGCATTTATTGAATTGGTTGGCCTCCCAACCACTTATGGACCAGCTCCCAACCTGATTTGACCATCAAATCTGAGATGAATCCGCATGGTAGGCTGGTCAAAGACCTAATTAAGCCCTAAAGAGCCCCTTTTCACACCCCAAAGGAGTTACATAATCACCCAATGCTATGCTATAAAAAGCCATGAAGAAA
>JZKD02S1861574.1:398314-421672 GCA_000966675.3 Picea glauca | reverse complement strand
GCATGCAAAATCCCTAACCCTAAATCTAGATGATGATCAGGCTATGTTAAATACTAGACTACTAGGAAAGAAAAGGGTTCCATTCCTATTGCATTGAATATTATTCTATAGGAGAGCAGGGCATTGAGAGTGGGATATTGAAGAAAAATAGAGGAATTATAAGATCATGTAGCAACCATATTAGCCAGAGTGTCCATGACATATCCATAGTGAGTGTCCTTTTGTTTGTATCTACATTGCATATCCGAGAAGAAAAGAACAGAACACATGCCTCACCTTCTAGCTAGGTTTTTCCCATATTTGATTTTCCTAGGGTACATCTTGTGTTCATTGTTTGAATGGTGTGTTATTTATTGTCTCTTTGATTTCAATTTTAGCATCCATTAATTTCTATGTCAAATTTGTATTATTAAAAATAAGTGATCTAAAATAAAAACATTGCATAGTAAAAGTTTGTAGAATATTATAAGTGTTGTTGTGAAAAACTATTCTAGTTGAATATCCACGACAATTTATAGAGAATATTGATATAAGAGTAGTTTTATTTGGGGTTTTGTGGGAAGTTGTAGGGTCATATAATTTTGGTGTTCAAGCCTAGTTTTCATGGATCCTTCTAGTTTCAGCTAGCATCTTGAAATCCTATGCAACAAAGATGCAAGACGAGATGACAAAATACCATTTGGGTAGAACCTAATTTTGAATGGGACTTGGAATTTTATTTTAAAAAATTCTATTACACATAATTTTGGGTATTGCCCAAGTTGACATTTGAACTCCTAGAAAATCATGTTTACATATTTTTGGAGATTGTGAACACAATGAAACTGTTTGAGTCTAATTTTGAGGTCTGCAAGGATGGAAACAAGCTATCAAGATTCCCCCAGTAGAAAGTTTATTAGAACATCACATTTTATTAAAGAGACAAAGTTGGACTTGAAGCTAAGTGTGTGGACATTTATTGGAAATCATGTCGTCTAATCTACAAATTGTAAATTAAAAACAAATGCAATTGGAGGTTGGATGTGAAAGTTATAGGTTTATAAAGTTTGTTCACTGGAAGTATTGCCCATGCTTCTTCTCAACACCTTAAACTTTGGTTTACTTTCTACTCTTTATGGTGAGTGAACTTTAATTTTTTCTTGTGATGGAAGGGTTTCAATACTCTATGGTTTTCATACTTAGCCAATTAGTTATGCTTGCATGAGCTATCTGCTAATATTTTCAAATTTTGCTTGTGTGAGGTTATCCTCTTGTAAGGAATTCTAATTTTTCAAACACACTGAAGCATTCTTGAGATTAGACCTTTCAAATTGATTATCTACATCTTTTCAAGTCCTATGCCTTTTTTTTTTGCAACTATAACAAAATATTAGTTTTCACCTTTGCAAGTCTCAACACTTTGCATATTTCTAGAGTTCACAAAGTATTCACACGTTCATTAAATAATAATTTTTTTAAACTTGTGAGAATTATGCATATTTCCCAAAGGTGAGAAAATCATTTTTCAAAAGAGACAACAAGATTTTTTTGGAAAGTGTGACAAGAAATTTTTGGAAGGCGCAATAAGTTTTTAGAAGGTGAAATAAGAATTTTTCGCAAGGTGCGACGATAATTTTTCAGAAAGTGTAACAACAAGTTTTTAGAATGTGTGACAAGAAATTTTGGAAGGTGTGGCAAGAAGTTTTTGGAAGGTGCAAAAATAAATTTTTAGAAAGTCTGACAAGAAGTTTTGGGAAGTTACAAAAATAAATTTTTGAAACTTTGATAAGAATTTTTGGTGTGATGCAACAAAAAGTTTTGAGAAGTTACAAAAACAAGTTTTTGAAACTTGTGATAAAACATTTTGGTGTGATGCAACAAGAAGTTTTTGGAAGATGCAACATGCACATTTTTGAAATTTTTGATATGCATCTTTGACAATGTTTTGACATGTGATATGCATCGATGAAAGTCTTGTGACATGCAACATGCATAGTTTTGAAGTTTAAAATATGCATCTTTGAAATTATTGTGAAGTGTGAATTGCATCTTTGGAAGTCTTGCTACTTGTGACACATATTGTTTAGTAATTTAACCATAAAGTTTGATACCAAACTCCATTTTGTGCACTCTTTATAATGTTGGAAATGTCTTGTCAAGATCTACAACTTTGTTGTTATAAGATTTATGATATTCCTTACTATTTGTTTCGGATTTTCAAAATGAAACTATGGTCATATTGTCAATGGATTAGAAACCCGATAACACAATATTTCAACTAATGTGTCTGCAAAATCATTATTAAAGTGACCAATGTCATAACCCATGAAAGGAGATTAGGCTTAGGGAAATAAACTCGAACACCTTATTAAGTTGTCAAATGAATTATTCGTGTTAAATTCATCTTTCTAAAACATGATTCAAAGTTTTGTATATTTGAGACATATATATTGTGGTGATTCCATCAAGGGACTTTGCTAAAAAGTCAGTTATACGTTTTAATCCAAATAAATTATGTATGAAAGAGTAAATAATGAAAAAAAACGATGTTGGACATCATGGCAAGGAGAACCCACCAATATACAACAATGGATTCACAAATTTTATCCACGGAGTCGTTCTCATAAGGAAATGATGAGAAAATGGAGTATTTAAATGGACATATAAGTATTAAGAATAAAAGGATGAAATAACTTCTTCTTTTTTCCCGAGGAAAAAAATAGCAATTTTATTACTTAATATAACAAAATTACAACAGTATATGCCAAAGGCATTCCAGCTAAATATATGCCTAGAAAGGAGAGGTTTTACACTAAGAATCATTTAAAGAGACCAAAAAACTCACTGAATATAATTACAATAAAAGGAAGTCTAAAATATATATTCCTTGTCCTTCCCCATGCTAAAAAAATTACAAAAATAAAAAATAAGCATCACTTTGTAATCCTCTCTGATTAGCAAGCAATTGAGGTCCTCAATATACATGTATATGCAAATACAATAATTACATTACATCATTTATATACAGGATTTGTGAAGATATTATGTTGAGAGAAGTTGGTTTTTTCTATTATTTTCCATGCTCCAGTGTCCATTGCTAGTCCATCTTTTGATAACCTTTATTTTTTATTATTCTTATTCCTATATACATGATCAAAGGAGATGTAAGAGAAACTTGATAGGATACTTTGAATCTCTTGTAATAATGGAAGTAAAGTGAAATTCTGAATGTTGAAATCCCCTTTCATCCATTATATGACCATCATGGAATCTCCATAAATGTGGAGATGGGAAATTCCCTTTTCCCAGGCCAAGCACAAATTTAACTTAAGGGCCATTAGCTCACAATAATTTTTGGTTTCATTTACTATGAATGTTGAGTAAACATAGTGATCACTTGATAAGTGAAGGACTCCCCCCACATACCATCGAGGTGAGTCCAACTGAGATGCACCATCAAAATATTCCCACAACATGTCTGTATTTATAAGGTATTGCAGAGTCCTTGTTGGAAAGGATGTCTTTACATGTTGTAGAAAAGAAAATAGGATATTTATACTTTGCAAAACACTTTTTAGAGGAATAGTTTATATATCTTCAAATAATAATTGGTTCCTAGCTATCCAAATCCACCAACAAATAGTGAGAGGAAGACATTTACAGTTGGAGGTTGATGGATTGGAGAGCCATGATTGAATAGCTTCATCAATGTTATTTTCTTTCCAGGCATTGGTCAGCTCTATAATTCTATTTTCTTCTTTCCAAACTTATAAAGTATAATTACAGAAAAATATGAGATGAAAATTAGTTTCATTATATTTCTTGCAAAGGTAGAATCTTATCGGGCCTTCAAAACTTATCTTTTGAAATTTATCCTAGTTAAGAGCCTTATTGTTTGAAAGGAGACACATGAAATTTTTTCTTTTGTTGAACATTTGAGTTTCCATAAAAAATTCCCCCACCAGATATACGGGTCATCCCTATATTCTTGGGCAAGAAATTTATATCCAATCTTTGGCTTGTAGTTTCTTGTTAGGTTCAGTGACAAAATTAGTTGGTCTTCTTGATCCAAGAGAGTCACGAAATCATTTCAAAGGGACTTTATGTAGGATTTCCATATTTTAGAATTATCCTCTCTTAGCCTAATTTCTATTTAGAAAAACCACCTCTATTTCCCTGTGGACCAATTTCTATGGACTATTTTTTTTAATGTGTATAGGCCATTTCTATGAAGCTCATGAATGAGATGAGATGGAAATTTATGGTTTTCATTACAACCAATCCATGGGTCTATTCCAATGATTACTTGATATCTATTTCCAATTTTCCAGATTAGCTAATTTCTAATTAGAGGGAAAGCACGCATAATTTCTTTCCAAATGATTGTAGAATTTTGTAGTTTCTTTTGGGGATTACATATCCAATATGATGTAGCATTTTGGAGTTTCTTTTGGGGCTTACATATCCAATATGATATAGGAGCATTAAATTCGTTATGAGGATTCTAGCATGAAGATTGTTACATAACCAAAATTAGTTGTTGCAAAACATGACAGGCTATAGAATGTGATAGTGTTACTATAGAATGTAATAGTGTTTATGTAGAATGTAACAAGGTTGCAGGTTGTGATAGTGTTGTATAATGGACATGCTAATATAGAATTGATAAACGATAAATGCACAAGATAAAACATAAATGTTTAAGAGGAAATTTATCTGCATTTGTGTAGAAGGTTGTTCAAAGGAAATATCGAAGAAGGAGTGCATTGTTGAGTGTAAGCTAGAAGGTCACACTAGAGGTGGTGAAGCACTACAAAATAAGAGGAAAAATATCAAAATTGAAATGAAAAGATAGAATTTGAAAATGAAAGGGCATCAGGATCATATTTGGAAGGTGAAGATGAATATTTTCTTGAAGATAAATAAATACATCATGAATGAGGCAAGAAGGAGGTTGGATAAAAAATAGAGGTGGCTTGAACAAGAAGAAGAGAGGAGAACCTCATCTCAGTAGAGGTCATGAAGTAGTTGGGCTTGCCAACCTTAGCACACCCACAACCATACACCATCAGGTGGTTGCACCAAGGATGGGACCTCCACATCAGTCAACAATGTCGCCTTCCCTACAACATCAAGCCCTTCACAGATGAGGTACTATGTGACATTGCTCCTCTTGATGTTTCTGATGTATTATTAAGCCAACCATACTTGTGGAAGTGACATGTTGTGTATGAGTCTAGGCCTCGTGATGTTATTATCACTTTGGGCAATAAGCTGTACAGGATACCCAAGATAGCACCACCTACCACCATCTCTTTGGTTACTGCAAAACAATGCAGTAAGCTCATTTCCAAAACTAGGAAATTTGTTTTCCTGATGATCTGCCCTCAGGGAAAGAGGAAGATTGTGGCCATGAACTCCAGATAGGGCCCTGTTGCATGAAAACAACAGATGGATAAGGTCATGGAGGAGTACAAGGACATCTTCACCTCCCCTGCAGGGGTACCTCTACACTGCCAGGTCAAGCACCCCATTGATCTGACCCTAGGTGCACCGCTGCCCAATGGACCCATCTATCGGCACTCTGTTCTGGAGAATGATGAAATCAAGAAGTAGATTCAGGAGTTTTTGTATAAAGGTCACATCTGACTGAGTTCATTGCCCTGTGGGAGCCTGATTGTGTTGGTGTAGAAGAAGGATGGGACTTGGAGACTCTGCATTGACTATCGAGCATTGAACAAGATCATTGTTCAGAATAGGTACCTGATCCCACAGATTGATGACCTTCTGGACCAACTCAAGGGGGTGAAATATTTCATTAAGATCGAATTGAATTCTGGGTATCACCAGGTACTAATCGAACCCTCTGATGTGTGGAAGACTGCATTCAAATCCAAGGAGGGCCTTTTCGAATGGTTGGTCATGCCTTTCGGGTTGACGAATTCCCCTGAAACCTTCATGAGGCTAATGGACGACATCCTGCAGCCATTCACGAACTCATTTGTAGTGGTTTACTTGGATGACATTCTGATCTTCAACCAGACTTGGGAAGAGCACCTCCACCACATCCGACAGGTCCTCCAAACACTGTGGAAACACAAGTTGTGTGCCAATTTAGAGAAATGCACTTTTGGCATGACCCAGGTTCAGTATCTGGGATACATTATTGATGAGCATGAGGTGCATGTGGATCCAACAAAGATCCAATTCATTCGGGATTGGCCAGCCCCAACCACCCTAACATAGCTCCACAACTTTTTAGGTCTTTGCAATTTCTACCGCAGATTTGTGTTGGGATTCTCTCATATCACTTGGCCTTTGAGTCAAGTCACCAAGGGAGGAGCTAAAGAAAAATTCTTTTGGTCTGAATCTCAACAGAAGTCGTTCAGGGAGTTGAAGCATCGCCTCTGCTCTACACCAGTGCTCACATTACCAGACTTGCAACAACCATTTGAGATTGAGACAGATGCCTCTGACTATGCTATTGGGGCAGTCCTTACTCAACATGGGCATCTAGTGGCATATCACAGTGAGACACTTTCCGACATAGTCCGGAAGTATCCCACTTATGACAAAGAAATGTATTCCATTGTGCAGGCTTGTCGGCAATGGAAGAATTACATTTTGGGAAAGGAAACAGTCATCCACACATACCACCGACCCCTACAGTTCATACAGACACAAGGGAAGTTGCATAATGATCGCCATCAGAAGTGGTCCACATACCTGCAACAGTTTCATTTGAACATTAAGTACAAAAAAGGAAGCACCAATAATGTTGCAGACTGCCTCAGTCGACCAACCATCGTGGCGCTAACCACTGTGCTCAACTCTTGTGGGTACGAGACTTCCAATTGGCCGCTTCTCTACACAAGTGATCCAAAATTCGGCCACACATACAATACACTCTTGGAGGGTAAGAAAGTTCCCAATTTTCACCTTCAGGATGCCCTGCTTTGTCACTTGGGACACCTTTGTGTTCCTTCAAAAGAGCGCGCCAAGATGATTTGGGAGGCGCACTACAGTCGGGTCATTGGGAATTTCGGGGTCGAGAAAACCATGGCAGTACTACAAAATTATTTCTATTGGCTGAACCTTCAACAAGATGTCAGGAATTACATCAAGTCCTGCACTGCTTGTGCCATTGCCAAACCGACCATCAAGAAGCAATGCCTCTATACTCTTCTTCCTACCCTCAGTCGACCTTGGGAATCCATCTCTATGGATTACATGTTGGGCCTTCCTTCTACTAAGCATGGAAATGACTGTTTTTTTGTGTTCATTGATCGATTCTCAAAGATGTCCATTATGATGGCCTGCAAGAAAAATATCACAGCAGAAGCCACTGTTAAACTCTTCTTTGAACGAGTGTGGGTACACTTTGGGATCCCACAGTCTATTATCTCAGATCGGGACAGTAGGTTTCTCAGTACATTTTGGTCTAGCCTTTGGTTGATGTTGGACACCAAGCTCACCAAGTCCACATCTTTCCATCCGCAAATTGATGGCCAGACAGAGGTCGTCAACCAAATGATCGTACACATTATGTGCATGTATAATTCAAAGAATCCATGCACATGGGATGAGAGCCTCCCCTATGTACAACACAGCTACAACCGAGCTCTCTATAGCTCAACCAGACATAACCCCTTTCAAGTGGGCTTGGGATTCCAGCCACTATGTCCCATTGACATAGCCATGTCATTTGTGGCTACATAGGAAGATTCATCTCATGTCCAGTCTAAGGCTGACAAGGAAAAAAATTCATTGAGTACATTCAACACATCTGCCAACAGGTTCATGACATCTTGGACAGAGCCAATGCTAAGTACAAGTAGCGACAAGATCAACATCGGGTGCCACACAACTTCCAGGTGGGCAACAAAGTGTGGCTGCATTTGCAAAAGGAGCGCCTCGTTGGACCCCACCGCAAGCTTCGTCCGCTTTGATATGGGTCGTACACCCTCACCAAGGCTGTAGGGGAAAATTCCTTTGAGATCAACATTCCACCATTCCTTGGTCTACACCTAGTGTTCAATGTGGACCACCTTCGGCCCTACTTTCCACCTCTACTAGACACATCCGACATGGCAGAACAAATCACACCAGCAGAGTTAAATCCAGATTGCATGGAACAAGCCAGAACTAATCAGATCATGGATACATAGATCAAGCACACCCAAAAACAAAGGATATATCTATATCGAGTTGTCAAAGCAGGCCAACTCCTTCACCAAGGCAAGTGGCTCACCAGGGACCAAGTTCAGTAGAAGTTTCCTCATCTCATGGAGGAACTCAACACAATGGGGACCATTGCTTCCTAAGGGAGGAGGAATGATCCAGATGGATATTGGTGGCCACCCACCTATTCCACTTGGACCCCAACCATTTCTTCTTTCATTTTTTCAGTTTCTGCACAGTTTACTATTTTTAGCAGTTTTTCGGGTTCTGAACTTCCGGAGCCGTTTTGAGGCATTAAACGATGTTTTTTGGGAAAAGAGGGAGCAACATGGATTTTGTATTGATGTTTTTCACCCCAAAGTTGTATTCGTCGGATAGATATTTCTAAGGAGGTATGGAACATGTCAAATGGAGATCGTATGCCAAAGTTACATCCCCGGGAAGTTGATGTACCAACTTACCCAAATGAGGCCCATAGTCTTGGTGTTTCATCTCCTAGGGTTAGGTATTTGGATGTTTAGGGTTTTCCATTGTTTCTCAATAATAATAGTCCTTGGAGCCTCATTGTAACACATTTCATAGGCCAGTAGCCGCCACATCTCTTCTTAGAGATAAGCTACCAGCGCCCTAGCTAGTTTATTTACATTCTGTCTGTAAGCATATTTCATTCATTTGTTATTAATGAAATGAAGTCTTATTTCCACTGCATCTCTGCGTTTATGTGTATTTTTGTATTTCATTATGTTCCTACATAAATTTGGATCACTAATCCACCTAATCACTGGACTAAGCATGCAAGGACCAAACCCTCACTAGTTCTACCTAAGGAAGATGTCAGATCGATCCCTGGAACAATGAATAAAGGAAGCCTACAATGATGTAGATAAGGGAAAGTGATGCTACAAGGTAGCCTCCATCCAGGATGGCACAGTGTGCATTTATTGCCAATTGATCGTTGGAAAGCTCGTCTGAAAGAACCGTTCGACACAAGTCACAGGGTTCGTAGTCGACCTCGCAGGGAAGTGTGTCGAAGGAATGCATATGAACTAGGTGAGTTACCTCGTCAATGAGTTGGAGAAGAAATGTCACAAAGAGAAGGACCAAGGATACAAATTCCACTTCAGTTGTTTATTGGTGCTCATTGCATTTGTTGCTTGGCAAATACCAGAAGGAGAAACACTCCCTGAAGTTGAGCCATCAGAACCGTTGGCCGTGAGGTTTGCTACCTTGTGGTATATTAACGATATGGAGAAGTAGTGGCAGTCAAATGTTGTCTTTTGTACTTATTATCTATAGCTGAGGTGTGCCATTGAATCCTTTCCACGGATGACCCTGAATACCCTCCATCGATACAGGCCTCTAGCGAAGTTCCACGCAGATCGACACTTCATCTACATCACTGCGCGTGAGGATGAAAGTAAGAATGAGATACAATATTACTATAAGTTGACTGAGGAAGACATGGAAGAGATCACTAAGGAATGGCCAACATAATTCCTTGTACCAGTGGAGGATGTAGAACTCTCTGACCCCGATATCATTGGAATCCCATTAGTCACTCGGGTCAAACATGATGGACAGAGAAGCGCAAAGAAAAAGAAGAAAAAGGACAAAGTCCAAGACATAGAAAGTGATGAGAAGGACATTGGATCGAAGGAAAAGTAGGACAAAGGTGAAGTTACACGCCAAAGGATCCCCTCACCACAGTAGAAGCATCATAGAAGAGGAAGGTTTCCCTGGAGAAACCTTCGGCAAGGAAGAAGGCTCGTGCTAACAAGCCTCAATCGAATAACATGCTCACAGTGGATGGCATTGATCTCACCATCACAACATTAGAAGATGATTCAAAAGACATATTGCAGAAACATGTGGCAAAGCAGGAGTCGATGTATGACAAAATAGAGAAAGAGCTCAGATACATCCAACAAGCTATCCATTCGAGCCGCGCAGTGCCTACTGCGCCATCCTCAGTAGAAAATGTAGAATTGGGGGATGAGCCCACCCAGTTACGAAGGTTAGAAGATGCGATAGAGGCTCGAATTCATTCAACCCAAGAAGAAAAATAATAGGCTACAAAATCCATGAAGCAAGAAAAGGAGGATGCCTTAGAGAAACTTCGAGTTGTGCAGCGGGAGAAAAGTTAAATTAGGGTGATGTTCGAGGAGAACAAAGAAAAGATGCAAGAAGAAAAATACCAGCTTCTTGCAGAGCAGACTATGGTCAAGGAGGCAATGACTAGATCACTCTGTTATGTGTTGATCTTGGCACAGGAGGAACCAGAGTCAACTACAATACAAGTGGGGAAGCTCATTGAGGCCATTCATCATATTCAAGAAAGAGTAGTGGAATTAGAACTTCAAGAAGTGTCAATAACTCCACAAGAAGTGTGGGATCAGAGGGAATAATTTTCCAGGAGCGCAGTAGAAAGAATCAAGGCGTTGACCTCAGAATGTAAGAAATTAAGTTATCGAAGTGCACAGACTTATGAGCATCTTGTATAAGATCCGGAGTTGAGGAAATTGGAAGCACAACTCCAGGAGGCGAAGCAATAGGCGTCCACTGTGAAAACACATATGAAGTTGGTGCAGTCAAGAAGATGAAGAGGTCACAAGAGCAATGCATAGTTCAACAAAATTTCACTGCCATCATGATTAGAGTTATGGAAGTGACACATAGACTCCAGCTAGTGCAGGATGAAGCCTGCATGCTTTTTGAAGAGATCGAGGGACAATGCTCATAGATGGAATAAGTGGTCGCAATAGTGGAACAACACCTGGAAGGGCCTATCACCGAGCAAGTAATTCAGGAGTTTGTCAAGAAGGAGGCTCTGGAAAAGAAGCAAGTCAAGGCAGCTCGAGGCCTTCGAAGTGATATTACCTAGATCAGAGTGACTCGGGGTGAGTCATGGGTGAGTGTTGGGGGCATGTTGGCCCTCGACCAATTTTTGAGGAAACATTGGTCATGTTTGACCATTTTTGGGACTTCGACAAGCTGGTTGAATATGAAGCTCCCAGGCGAATTGGAGATTGCAGGATCTCGCCCATTTTTACAGGATTTTTGGGCTATTAGGGTTTATGTAATGGGTATGGGATGTTGTCCCATGGGTTTACCCATGTTTATGTATTTTTGTAATGTATAAATAAGTGGCTAGGCGTTGTAAGTAGAGGTCATTGGAGGTCATGGGCCTAGTGCATGGCTAGAGTATGTTAAGACTTGCAGAGCTAAGTGAAAGTTATTGTAAGAGACTTTTTGCACATACTGTGTAAGGCTTTGTGCCCTGGCCTAATTCGGGGAAGGAGGATTTGGCGAGGTGTGCGCAAATTTCTTGTGCCTTGGAGGGGCTGGATCTATGGCTTTGTGCATAGGAGCAGAAGAATATCAGAAGCTTGAAGACTAATAAATAAGAAGAAGAGTTGGTGGACGTATCCCCACACTGGGGTGAACCACATATATCCTGTGTTGATGTGATTTGTATGATGTTGTTGATATTGTTTATGTTTTTTATCTGTTAGTGTATTTCTATTTATGTATGTTATATAGATATATGGATGCTTAGTTCTCTATTGATGATAAATGAATTCTATATCTAATCCAATAACTATGTGCTAAGTGATGAAAAGTAATTGATCTTAGTTATTATTGCGTTGTTGTGTACATGGTTTTAATCTATGATTTGAATAAGAACCATAAGTTAATGCATATTGTTGGCTAAGTACTCTATTAAGTGTTGTAATCACAAATCTGTGTCCCATCTAGGTCGTAGACACTTGAGTCATGAAACCCCCCCTGCCTCTACCTCGGGTGAGACTTCATCTACTTCACAAGTGTTGCCGAAAGGGTTGATAGTTAGGGTTTTACTGGTGCGTTGTTGAAGTATTCAACCCTGGGTCTGCCCCTATGCCAATAACTAGTAACCCTTATTTACATACTATATGGCCCAATAGTATCCCAAATGGTGTTCTAAATATATATTTTTTTATGTTTAATGATATCTGGTACTACCTACATGTTTCTGAAATCACCTGTAAGACCTCTATATGGTCTTTCAACAAACTATAGATTTTCTAATCGTCCAAGTATACCTCTAGAAACTGGTGGATGAATTCCTTAAACGCAGCGATGACTACTCTGGAAAATATTTCTGGTGCATTTTTCAGTCCAAACGGCATGACTGTGTACTGGTAGGATCCCCATTCTATAGAAAACGTGGTCTTGTATCTATCTTCCTGGGCTATCTTGATCTGGTGGTATCCTGAGAATCCATCAGTGAATGAGTAAACTCTGTGTCCTCCTACGTTCTCCAATACTTCGTCTATGAAAGGTGTAGGGAACGGGTCATGTAAGCATGCATCATTCAACTTACTCAAGTCGACACATATCCTTATCCCTCCTTGTTGTTTCTCCTGAACTACCATTGGTCTTATCCATTCTGATTCTTCCACTAGTTCTATGATTCCATCTTCGAGCATCCTGTCAATCTCAGCTTTGAATTTATACTTATATATCAGGTTAAATCTGTATGGTCGTTGTCTGATCGGTATCTCTTAACCTTTGAGTGGTATCTTCATTTCTCCTAGATCTCCTGTTATACCCTTCATCTCTGTAAATGTTTTGGGGAACATGTCGTTGTATTCGTGAAATAACTTTGTTATGCTTCTTACTGTTTTCTCATCCCAGTAATCTCCAATGCTAGCCATTTGGGATTCTCAAATGTCCCAATGTTGACTTTACTCACCTTGATCAGTGCAACAATTACTTCTAATTCTATAGGTGGACCCTCCACTTCTCTCTCACGTTTCGCTTCCTCGATATGAATATCACGCGGATCATCTTCATCCGGTGCTTCCTCCTACACATGGTAACATGACAACATTTCTTTGACTGTCTATTTTTTTTTCCGTTGTTCTTCTGTTATGATTCTGAATTCTAGTTCTTTGATGAAGATCACCCCTCTTATATGTTTAAGAGCCGCATCTATGTTGGGGTTATCATGCTCGAATGAGAAAGTGATTGTAAAATTTTGTTGCAATTTTGTCCAGGTCGTAGTTCCTTTGCACATTTCCTAGTCTGTATACCAGTTCGTTGGTATTCCCTCTAGAGTGTGTATGAAGTGATGAGGCCATTCCTATGGGGGTGTCATTTTCCATAGAATTCTGCACTTCTCCAAGTCTTTCGTTGGTGCCCCTTGTCCATCATACTTTTGTTTCTTGTTGTTTTTCTGTTCTGCGCCAAACCTTATGCGTAGTAACCTCTTACATTGGTACCAATCTGTGATTGTCTCTTTATGTATGCCCCACCATCTTGTAGGTGTGGCCTTGAGTGCTATATCAAGTGTTAAGAGTCTCTGATTTTCTAAAACTTCATCTTCGTATTGCTCCAAGAATACTTCTAGATTGTTTATTTTGTGGAAACTGGGTGGTTCCCTTATCTTCATGCCTACCCATCTTACTACGCGGTCTATTCATGCACATCTTCTCATGGAAACTTCGTGTAGCCTTTGTTTCCAGTTCTCTAAACCGGTGTTTGAGTCTGTTGCACATGAATTAATGCTCCACCAACTGAGTATCCCATCTATAGTTGGGTTCACATAATCCTCATCGCACGCAGTTGTTCTGTACAACTAGTTGATCTCCTATAAGTCTAAGCAAGTGAGTTCTACAAACCTTTCTCCTTCTGATGGGTCTAATGGTGTGATGACCTTGTATTCACCTAACTCAAATGTCATTTTCTGTTTCTTCAAATTGATTATGGCATGGTTGTCAAAATCCCAATCCAAACCAAGCAATGTTGGATATGGTGTTGTGTCGTCCACTATTTCAATCACTTCAAAGTCTGCTTTAGTGCACACTTCATCCAGGTCTATTGTCACTTCGTTCAGTCTACCAATTGGTAGGACTCTATGTTGGTTTTCTAGTTTTAGTTGAATAGGTGAATATCCTAATGTGGGCTCTCCCATGCATTGGCATGTCTTCTTTGGTAATACATAAACTTTAGATCGTAGATCCAGTATAATATATCCCATGTTGAAATCTTCGATGTTGGCATTTAGTATGAACTCCCTACTTGTTTTTCTCCTTGTATGTAGGTGATTGACTATTTTTTGTTCTAGTTTTCCTTCTGTTTCTATACTACATATTTCTATTATGTTTTGCAATATTTTGACAGATGATGGATCATTCAATACTTTTACACATGATTACAAAAATCCTTTGATTGTAGTTACTTGTCCTATGGGTTGCATTTCATTGGTATGATCTAGTAATGGAGACATCTCGTACTCTGGTGCTTCCTTGCTTTTCTACGTAGTTGAAGTCAATGCAATGTCGTCCTTCTGAAATTATTTTCTATCTTGCTTAAATATCTCCTTCTCATTCTATGCGTCGAACGTCTTCCTTGGTTAGGCATTCTTCTTCACCCATTGGTGTTGTACTGGCTCATGTTGGACTGCGTCGTTTCCTATTTTATCTCCTCCACAAGTGACTATGTTGATGTTTCGTCCTTCATCCCTCACTTCGACTGAAATCCATTGAACATTTTGGTTGTTCTGGTTCCTCTTTTCATGGATCTTTACTAATAGTGCCAGACATTCTTCTGTATCATGGTCCGATGCGCGCAAATACATACCCGTTGTTGGTGGAAGTGGACATTCCCTTGCATAATGTCATGGTTTTTGGCAATTGTGACATACCACTAGTCCTCTACCTCTTCCAAAACCTCCTCTCACTCGTCCTACACCTATGTAGCCTTCTCAATATCCTCTTGGTGCATTATATCGAGGTACATGATTATACTATGGGGTATTGTGTTGAGGTTGTGTTGTGTTGTATTGTGGATGCATAGTATTATATGGTTGTTGTGCAATATTATACTGTTGTTGCGCAGTGTTGTATGGGGCTGGAACTTGGTTAAATTGGGGTGTGGCTTTCCCAATCATCATTTCTTCTTGCACTCTATATGCATATGATGTTCTCTCTCACATCAAATCCATAGTTCTACAATATTTGTCATTGTGGCCAACTGACTTGCAAAAGTTGTAATATGAGCTCTTTGGGACTATCTGGTATTTCTGCATCATTGGGTAGTGATATGGATCATCTCCTGGTTTCTTATAGATTTTGCACCATAGTCCTCTTGTTGGCAACACATTTGGCATTTCTGTTGCCATATACTGCGTGAATGTTGGACATTCATTCTTGTGGTGTCCTTACATCCTGCATGTAGTACACCAAACAAATTCTAGTTTTTCCTTACTTTTATTCTGGTTCAACTGGAACATTAACTTATTCAAGTCTTTCTTTAGTTCTTCAATGGTTGAGTCCATCTCCTGATACTAGTTTTTCTCCAGTTGCAGGGTTTCCTGCAGAGCCTCTTCTTGCATCTGAAACTTCTATTGTCACAAGAGATATTTTAAGTGTGGTAGAAGTGAATTGACAAACATATTCCTATGTTGCATATCGGTCATGAGATATTTCAACTTTCCCTTCAATCACTTGAATCTATGGTCAATATCCCATACAGATTCTCCCAGTTGTTTTCTAATTTTTATCATCTTGTTCATGTACTAATCTTCTGAACTCGGCTTCTGGAACTCGTTTATCAGAAATTTCTTGATGTCTACAATTATTCTGGTTGTCCCTGGTGTATTTTTGTAGCTAAACTCATATACCAATCCAATGCACAATCCCTTAGTGTAATCACTAGTTGTGCCAATTTAGTATCTTCGTCTGTTATCTTTTTTGCTTCCCAAATATTTTCACACATGAACAAATATTTTTTCAGGTCCTCCGATGCTTCTCTTTTAAATTATGGTAACATGATGGTGGGATCATGTCCTTTCATCCTGAACACTGGACTACTACCTCCGTACAGTGTAGATACTTGACTAATGTTGCTTGAACTGGCTCCTCTAGTTGTTGTTCCTTATGTATATGTACTTCTTATTGTCTTTCTTCTCCCGAAATTTGATTGTCTAAACGGTGGTGTTCTCTTTGGTGTATTAGTCGCACATGGGTTTATGGGTTCCAAACTAACATTATTGTTGCCTTCTCTTCCCGTTATTGGACCTCTTGTTTTCCTCTCATATGTTGCATGTGATATTTCTTCAATCTGCTCCACAACCCAAAGATCCTATACCTCTTCTTCCTCACTCGCCAAGCCTTCCCTCGTGGCTACGACTCTCTTCTTTGTCTTCACCTTGTATTGGTAAGGTACTCTGCTACAAATATTTCCATCTGTCACCATGATTCTCTTGATTTGCTTGTCATCCATCATGATTGGGTCCAAGGGTTCCTCCTTCTTTCCATGATCCTTTCCTCCTTCCATTTCTCATTTTTTTGTCAGTGCTTCCCCCTTCCCCCATGCACGCAGGGAATTTTAGATATCCAACTCCATTTCCATTACACCTTTGTTGCATATCAATATCTTAATATAAGTATACAATGATATAATATACCTTCCTTGAGGCCCACGTAGAAACTCTTTCTCCTTTGCGTTATACAAGTTCGTTGTATCATACTGCAAACTCTATTATAAATCCTGCCACAATGTTGTGGAGCCAAAAATCTACTGCGTGGGTGAATTTGTTGTTCACCTGCTGTAATTGCTCAATATGTATTGGGGTCCACTCTAATTGTTGGATCCGGTTCATTGCATGGTTGTCCTTCAACCTTAGTATCCACTCCTACAATAAGTGTGGCAAATCACAAAAAAAGACTTCATGCAAATCAGTAAACACGTATTTCTCAAGATATTTGTGGGGTGTTACTCTAGGGTTTATGTTATCTTTCTGTGCAAACTCTAGCTCTTTTGTCCTTAGCCAGATTTTGATCTTTTCTTTTGTGGGGTTCCATGGTCTCAACATCCCCTTTTAGTGGCTCATTACTTTCTTCTCTGCTTTAATATTCTCTTGATCTGCCTCCCGCAGATCTTACATATTTTTTAGCAGATCTTCAACATATCTCATCTACTCAATCCTCTATTGTTCCTACCAATGACAACATAATAATTTGTTGGTTATAGTTATATATCATGTCTGAGTTTGTATTGAGTGACCCAGGTTTCATGTCTGTTCGGGGTTCCAACAAAGCCTCTAAAATTATCGGCCCTCCTGGTAAACTAGAAGGCAACACAATGCATAGGGTGCACTGTGTCGTCTCACTTGAGATAGTCTTAATGGGTGGCTGCAATACACATGTGTTTTCAACCTAGGATTGAGTGGAGAATCTGATAATTGTATGTTGCGGGTTCTATTGTAACTTATTAACGTAATGCAATATCATTTACGATTAAGCATGAATTATCACAACTCATTCATCTAGCTTATCAATATCTACTGAAGAGAATAAAGAAACACATGCATTCAATCACATAACACAGGTGTTACCGTGGTTCACCCCCCCGGGCTATGTCCACAAAGATATGGCTCTTAGCTCTTTTATTAAAGTAGTTCTTGACTATAGCACCACGCACTTTACAACTCTTCTCAGCTAGGTTAAGAACTATTATGAGGCGAACTAGATCTCACCAGGCTCCTCGTCCTATGATCTATCCCTCAATATCTACCCTCCTCGGTCCTCTATAGCTCAACATTTACAAAATTAGTTCATACAAAAAATATTACATAGCATCCATTGCATCATATTCATCTCTTCTCCCCTTCGCTCTCCCTATGAGACCTAGGTATCTATATTTAAACATTCCTGGCTCACTAGTTGTTACAAGACATTTCCAAAACTCTAACCCTAATTTTGTTAAGTCTTCCATGCATGCGTCTGTGTTGCTCTTCCTTCCAGTTGTTGCTTTCCTCGTGCATGCCTTCTTTCCCAAAATCACCTTTCTTTCCTCTTTGGCCTACTTCCAACACTACATAATCTTCCTCCTCCTATGTTATTCTCTCAAAATACCTCTCCTAGATGTTTTTCTTAGATATGAAACAAGTACAATGCTAAAGAATGGGGCCCATTCTCCTCTTAGCAGCCAGGTATTTAACATATCCCAGTAGTTGTCTAGAGTTAGGGTTTTGACTTCCTCGGCCCTCAATTAGTGATAAGGTTTGGACCTTCTAAAGTCTTCTTGAAAATTCACATGTGGCTATCCCCACACGTTTGAGTAATGGGGGTTGACATGGAATCCACTCAAATCATGGCGGTCAATAAGGTAGGTCAACTTGTGGGAGACATAACTTTCGCATATGAGCTCCTATTGAGGTGATTCTTGCATTGTTGGAAATGTATCGATGTGTATAACATCAGTATGGCGAGTGCAAGGGAATTTTTTTTTTTACCAAAAAATTATGTTTATTTCCTTAAAATGGATCCAAAAGGTTTTGGACCCAATCTTCCAAAATGGGACGTCACGCTAAAATGGTCCTACAAGCTGATTCCTCCATTTTCTTCCACCCAGAAAGTACCAAGATAGATGAAAAATTATATTATGATCAAATCCAGATTAGTTCATATAGAGAATATTTCCGCTATGAATCTCTATCATAATGTGTGTGTGTGTGTGTGTGTGTGTGTGTGTGTGGAAATATAAACAAGCTATGACATTATTACTGAGTCTAAGAATTGTATAGAGAATTCTATGAGAGTGTTGAACCATGACCGAGTTTTACGTGTATGATGCTCACGAGGATGAGAGTTTTTGTTTGAATATAAATTTGAGCACAAATATTTCCAGAGCATATAAGAGCTTCTAAAAAGAATTATGTGTATGAGAAAGGATATGTTCCTTAGTCTATAAACTAATCGTTGATTACAAGCCTAAATGGACTAAATTGTAGGGTGATTCCACCATGAAGAGAGCATAGATATATCTTCAAATATATGTAACTTTTGTAGAAATCATTGTACAAGTTGTAACTCTCATGTTGCAAATTGGAAAATATGGAGTAGATGGATTAGTGTAGACTTGTGTTTTGTAGTGTCCATTTACTGGTGCTAAAAAGGAGTAGATAGTGGGGGTGCACAACTTTAGTGGTTGTATCATTCTCTATTTGAGAAATATGTGTGGTTATATTATGTAGTAGAAGTTTGGGAGAATCTATGCTCTCTATTTTGTGTAGGAGAAGGAATTCCATTGTGAATTTACTCTGACGGGTAGGAGGGGTGGTTCCTATAGCATCAAGTGGTGTCAAATCTAGCCACAACTCTGGGATGAAAGAATTTGTAATAATATCAAATCAAGGTTCAATTTTGGTTGAGAATTTGTAGAATTATCATAGCTAATTATTTTTTTAGAGTTGGGTTCTGCAAGATCAATTCCTATGCACAACAAAGAGACTTGAGAGACGGTTGTCTCAACTTATCTCTATTGGCAGAAGAGTGATGGGGGGAATTTTTATAAGAAAGGCCTATGAATGGTAGTATGGTTATGGACTAAGAGACAACTCCAAAGGATTTCACCATGAAGAGGAGAAGGTCGAGGAGGTGTGAGGAACCTAGCATTGGAAGAAATAGAGAAAAAATGAATTGGATATGATGGACTAGCAGAATTTCAAGGGATAAGAAAAATAATATGCACAAGATAAAGGACCAAATGTCAAACAAAAGGAATGAATTTGTTAAAGGGAAAACTTTTAATCTGCAAGAAGAAGAATATAGTCAAGAATAGAAGGTTAAATGAAGTAAATAAGGTCCATAAGGTTTCTATTGAGAACGAAGATAGTCTTTGATATAGTTTACTACTAAATATAGAGATAGTGTGGTTCATGAGAGAAAAACATGATCTAATGAAATGGAAGTTGTGGTGGTGGTTATCCATGATTTTTATCTTGAGATAAAAGGATAGTCATTTGAAATGAGTCTAAAGTGCATGGGTTGAAGTTGTAGCATGAATGTTGGATACACAAGGGACACTTGTTGAAAGTGTGATATGGAAGAGGAAGATATGACTCCATGTCATGGGTGAGTGGAAACATTAACCAGAGAAGTATGTTGTAAGAGAAAATACAATCAGAAGGTTTCTTGGATTGGATATTGGGCTCCTATATTATGAGGAACATGTTTGTAGTAATGTGATGGTGGTAATAAATTGTTTCAATATGGTGGCTAGACATTCATAGTGGAATTGAATATAAAATAAATGAGAATGAATAGTTATGTATAAGCATACAACAATTGAATATAGAGGAACATGTGGTGTGTGTCAGATGTAGTGAAAAAAATAAGGGAGTGAATATGCAATTATTTGTTTTCCCTTAATATGTTATTCCCTTGTTTGTAGGAAGAAGGAAATTTGCAACTGCAAATGAAAGTGAATGTACTTGTTTGATAAGGATATATGCATATCAGTCAAAGAAGATGAAATAGAAATATGATGTGAAAGGAAAGGGAATTTGTAGAGATTACAACAATTGTAAATCACTGAGGTTGTAGATGATGAATATGTTTGAAGAGGAAGCATGTGTAGAACAATATGCCATGAAGATAAGTGATCAAGGAGGAAGCACGAGTCAAGATACTGAGATGAAGATGGATGAAAAATTATTGTCCTAATTAAAGAGGAAGTTGATAAAGATTTCTTTGATAGAGAAAGAGAGAATATTAAAAATATGTTGGACAAACAAGACATGTCAGAGAAGAATGTTATAAGGATTAAAAGTTGTTGAATGAGAATGTGTTGAGAACTGAGTGTAAAGGTGTTGTGTAAGGAGGAAGGATATTGGAGGTATGTCTATGATAATTTTAATTTGTGAAAAAAGTGAATATGTTGATAGAATCATCGACTGAGGTAGTCTACATGTGGTTGTGGATTGAGTCAAGAGAGGTGTAACATGTGAGCATGTAACTCTAGGTTGTCTGGCCTTGAGAATGAATAGTTGGATGCACTAAAGGCACTTTGTACACTACATGAAAACGGGAAGTGGAATGTCTTGGATGGGACATGACTCAATTAGATTTATGAAATTTATGCATAGATGAGGATCATTTGACTAGTTATTTTTGTGACGAAGAAAGAAAGAAAAAGATAGTAGCAATACCAGAATGTGAGTTGCAGCAGAAATGAGATAAAATTTCATATTTCCATGATAAGAGTATTGTTATATTGTTGTAGATAGATATGTAGCAATGAAAATAAAGATATCATAAATGAGTTGGAGAAAGAATATGTAGAAAGAAGAATATGCCTTGTATTCCTTGTGAAGTTCAATGTACAACAATGAAGAATGTAGAGTTGAAGGAAATAGTGATGAAAGTTGCATTGGATAGTTGGAGATTTTAATAGTTGACCTCATAATCATGAGGGCATGATTTCCTAATAACCTACTGATTTTGATTCATGATAATCGAAATCAGTTTGAAGATTCATCATGAATATTTATATAGAACCAAAATTATTTTTTATAGAACATGACAAGTTGCAGAATGTGACAGTGTTGCTACAAAATGTAACAATGCTACAGATTGTGACAATGTTGCAAAATGGACGTGATTCTATAGAATTATTAAAATATAAATGCACAAGAGAAAATAGTAAGGGTTAAGAGGAAATTTGTGTGCATGTGTAGAAGGTTGTTCAAAGGATGTGTTTAAGATGAAGTGCATTGTTGAATGGAAGCTGGAAGGTCACGTTGTGGGAGGTGAATCACTATAGAAGAAAAGGACAAATCTTAACATGGAAATGAAAAGGTAGAAGTTGAAAACAAAAGGGAAAGAGAATCTCATTTGGAAGTTTAAGGAAAATAGTTTCCTGAATATAAACAAACACAACATGAATGAGGCAAGAAGGAAATTGGAAAAAAAATGGTGGCTCGAAAAAGAAGAGAGGAGATCTCAAGTGTGATATAAGGTAATGGTTGAGGATTCCATGGCATTGGGCTTGGAAACCTAATGATCTTTGTAAGGTGATATGTGGCCATCAATCCATTGTATTTATTCTCTATATAAATGAATAAAGGAGTTCAATTTTCCAGAATTAAGTCCCTGTGCATATGTGTGTATGAGTCTGTGTGATAATTATATTGCTATGTGTTTTGTATGTATTGTTGTATATTTCATTCTATTGGATGGATGATTAATGGTGTAGGAATGTTGAGTATGGATAATTCGTGTTCATGTAGAGAACAATGTCACTATGAATCCCTATCATTGTGTGTGTGTGTGTGTGTGTGTGGGCGCGCGCGTGTGCGTGCATGCATGTGCATGTGTAGAAATATTAGATAGCTATGAAATTATTCATGAGTCTAAGAATTTTATAGAGAAGTTTTTCAAAGTGTTGAACCATGACTAAGTTCTATTATGTATGATGCTCGTGAGGATGAGAGTTTTTGTTTGAATATAAATCTAAGTGCAAATACTACTAGAGCATATAAGAGGGTCTACATAATATATACTCATGATAGAATTTTGTGTATGAGAAAGGATAGGTTCCTTGGTTTATAAACTAACCATTGATTGTAGGATTGAATGGAATAACTTGTAGGCTGATGCCACTATGAAGAGAGCATAGAGATGTTGTGAAATATATATACAATTGTTGTAGAATGAATTGTATAGGTTGGAACTCTCATGTTGCATATTTGAAAATATGGAGTAGATAAGTTAGTGAAAACTTGTCTTTTGTAGTGTCCATTTACTTCTGCTACAGAAGAGAAGATGGTGGGGATGCACACCTCTAGTGGTTGTAGCATTCTATATTTGAGAAATTTGTGTGGTTCTATTAATTCTCCATCCCTTTTCTTTGTCAAGCAATAGTCTCCTCTGATTTTCCTCAAGGTTCTTGATTTCATTTTGTTGGAATTTTGTAAGAAAAACATGTCCCTCTCCTTGGTAGAAGATTTCCAATTTAGCCTAAATTTCCTATAGAAGTTTTTCATATTTTTTCCTCTTTTCCCTAGACAAGGTAATAACATCTTGTTTTTCTCTCTTTAAGTTTTGATCAAACTGTAAAGGAGAGTGTTAGCACCTAAACATTAAGGGGGGTATCTTTCCTAAAAGTCACCCCCCCCAATTGGCAAAAAGAGGGCAAGAAGTGGAGTAAAAACCCACTTATCCTAAGTTGGGGTGCAATTGCACATTTGAATAAGTGGCACGCAAATCTGTTTTGTCAGAATCCACACACCCAGATCTGCGGTCAAGATTGATTTCTGAACCCCCCTCGTCATTCTACCTTTAAGCGGGGCAGGGGGGTCTGGAATTGGTCGTGCACCTCTCAACGGCTTGGATCAGAGTGCTCAGATTTGTGGTCAAGGATGGATTC
>JZKD02S1861574.1:361479-387810 GCA_000966675.3 Picea glauca | reverse complement strand
CAGAATTGGCAACCCTAGGTGGACCCCACATTGTCCCATCTCCAATATCCTCCACCTTCCGTCGTACGTCTTCCACTCAGTGCCATTCTGGCCCATCCCTTTTCCCCTTTTTCTCGTTTCCACCTATCACCTCCTGCCAGGTGTTCTCCCCCTCATCCTCCAATTCATCTTTCCTCCTCCTTCAGGCCCGCTGCTTTACGGCTTCCCTATCATTCTCCCATGGCACTTTGCCTCATCATCAGGTGCCATAGCCCTCTTCCCTCCATCCAGATGGCCCCTCTCCATCTCATCACCCACTCACCTCCTGCCATGTGTCTCTTTTCTCTCCCATTCTCCTCCACCTATATGGTCATGTCTACTCCTTATCCACTTGAGCCCCACATTCCATGTCACTTCCGCCCATCCACTATTTCCAATTATGCACCCCAGCCTTCACACTGGCCTCCACGTCTTATCCATCAGGCCGTTCAGCCGATCCAGGTGGCAGCGCGAGAAGACCTCCACATCCCAAAAGTACAGAGTTGGTCGGGTCATTCTCAAGCCCAAGGAAGCAGTTATTGAGGTAGTTGGTGGTGGTTAGACATCGTCTCTTCCTAAATGGAAAGGCTGACGATGGATTAAAGGCACGTCGGTTCATCCGCAAAACTATCTGGAATTCGATTGCATATGTCATAAGTGCACGATCGTTCAGACACTGCATGTGAAGATTGTTAGTGGACATGCAGATGCAATGTTTTTAATTCATTATCTCAGTTTCGTTGTTGTGGTTTTTATTTGAGTGTATGTAGGCAATTTTTCCATTTTGTAATCTATCAATGGTAGAGCAAAGCTCCCGATTATAAATTTTTAATAGACGCTCTAGTTCTTTGGTTATGTATCTGTATGTGAGATTTCTTGTTTTATAATAGACAACTTTCTTATCCCATCTAGTTTCATCTCATACTGAGAGAGTTCATGATCGACTGATTCGCGTGTATTACTGTGACTGTGTTAAGATAAAGGATTTATTGTAACATCGTTATATTCTCCAGTGTTGCCTACATTTGAGCGTAAGAAGTTCTCACGTTCAAGTTTTTCTTCTACAGGTTGTCAGAAGCTTGATGCCTACTGTTGGAGCCGCCTTTGTTTTGTTTTTTTTGGCCTGTCACAATTTCCAATTTGATACTTGCAATCTAAAGTTGATCTCCTTTTTCCTTCCGAGATGATGAGATCTCTGAAAACTGGTCATGTGAGCAGCGATGCTTCTCTACTCTCGGAACAAGTCCACTTTCATAAGAATGTTCGCTCTTTTGTTTTACTTCGGGATCTCACAAGTCGGATACTATAACCCATGATTTCACACATCCCGAGTCATGAAACGGCAAAGTCATTTTAAATTTTTACTCAAGGCAGTAACCAGGGTAAAACCTTTAACTCATGATTAAACGTCATCGGGGTTTCGCACCTCAGTGTTCGACAAGTCCAAATTTTACTTTTACAGCCACGAGAGTCGAGAACGCGAAGTCTTTCCTAGATAACCCTGGTGAAGGATTAAAGGAAAAAAGATAACCGTGGTTAAAATCCATTCTCGGTGTTTCGCCACTCAAAACTATCTTTTCAAAAGTTACAGCGTCTAAAGCCCCAACTCATGAAGTCGCGATGTAATTGTAGCATGATTAATTAATCACCTAATCCAAGTTTTTCTTACTCTTAATTGAGTCTTAATTATCGCCATCTCACGGTTTCACGACTCGGCATACTAGTCTCCTAGAAAATTATCTTTGAAGTTCCGAGTTGCAATACGGCGAGTAAAACGATTATAAAATTGATTATGCCTTGAGTCACAATTACCTTTAATTAACCCAAATCGGCCCTCGCGGTCTCGGGAGTTAGGGACTCAAAATGTTAAAAGAAATTCCACGATGTAGCGAATAGCGATAAATTGATTAACGTTGGTAAGATTTGATAATTTAAGATAAAACAAGATATATCTCACACCTTGAGGCCTTCACGTTTCCCGAGATAGCCATTTTCTCTCCATACTTCGACTGACTGTCAAATCGCCAGAAATTTATGACATTTATGGAGAATAAGGGTAAATCCACGCATATAAGATAGGATTTTACGCAATTAATTTGTTTCTAATTACGATTTGACAAGCTTATTTCGAAAAGTACCAAATTTTCAAATATATATAAGAGTTTCATTTTGTTATAACGAAAGCAATTTCATAAGCACGCAGATCTCATCATTTATGAGTGAACTAATTTTTGCATGTATACGCAGTTTTATCGCAGAAGGGCGAAAATGCAAGCTTCGGCTATGGCTCCATGGAAAGCAGCAAAGGCAAATGTCGAGGTCGCAGGACAAGGCTCAGATACTGTCTCCGACACTTTGCCCCGGAGTGTCGACTCAGTCCCTAGCTGGTCGTTTGTTTCAGACATTTTGCAATCGGAGTTGGTGAATTATTCAGACTCGGACGACAATGAAAAGGACAACCTGAACACTAAATACAAGATAGTTGTTCAATCCAGAATGCACAGGGTAGCAACCAGACCATGGTTGCTCCCATATTATGATATGATCTAATGGGCGTTGGATCACATAGACCTACCCACCAAAACTATCATGAACCAACAACGGGTCACGGTCAGGACTTTTAGACCGGAACATATCCAAACCATGTATAAGCTTCCAATTACATCTGAATACACATATGATGTTGAATTCCTGGAGGAATTCAAAGAAAAGGAGTGCACACAATATGATAAAACCATGCCCGGTTTGATAAAGGATTTGGTTTCGTGCACTGCAAAATTCAGAGCAAATGACCAGGGTGTTTATTCAATAGCTTCGCTGGAGCCACAGTATAAGTATGTGGCAATGATGACATGCCGACTATTTGGGAGGGAGGACACATCGCATTTATTCATTGCGTGGGTGCCTCTCATGTTTCGGGTCGCAGAAGGTTGCTCATTTAATTGGGCGAAGATACTCTCGGACAGTTTGGCCAAACGGGTCATAGAGTATCAGGAGCAGAAGGCAAGTGGGAGGCCGTCCTCATTTTTCATGTCCGCATATATTATGGATGCGATATGTTCCATGACACCATTCCCCTTGATGATTTGGGCTTGCAATCCGGCCGAAGACAGGCTCGTACATGTATACCACGAAAAGCTATGGGAAAATAAAGCAGACAGTTTCATATACGAAATTTTCAATTGGGTGATGGTGCCCCTGCATATTGCCATTTTTGGTCACCCACCACCTCGTATCTTGGACAACATTGCTGCAAATCTGAGTGGCATAGCGAACTGGTACATGGAGGCAGAGTTCTCGTACTTCAGAGTGTTTGGGGTTGTTGTTCCCCCGCTTGCGCTACCATTGTTCATCCCCGAAAAGCTGGCTTATCACGAGGTTGCCCAACAGACAGTAATTGGTGAGGTAAGTAATGAACTCAAAGGATACTCAAAGAAGGTGTGGCCGTCTTTTCCCATTCGGATGAATTCTTATTCTTTATTGGATTTCGGGAATGCAAAGGCTGAGGCTACAGCCCTGGAAGACCTGAATTTGGTCTCCATCGAGTATAAGAGACATGATCCACAGAGGGGTGTGAGCAACCATTTAGCAAAGTGTGGGCTCAAGAGATTCGAGCATGAGAACTCACCCTCAGATGATATTTTCCAAGGGGCGAGGTCTTACGAAGAAGTTCTAGTCTGGATCTGATCCTTTGCACCTGAGGACACAGTTGTTGTGTTAAAATTCCAAGAGCATAGACGAAGCAGTCTCCCCGTTGTGTTGCGAGGTGAGAGTTCGGGAGTTCCCGAGACAAAGCAAAAGGATGATGAAGATACTAAAGATGCAATTCCTAACTCAGCAAAACACCAAGACGAGGAGGAACAAACAAAGAATCTCAAAGTAGAGGTACTGACTCCAGACCCACCAAAGAAACAGAATCCGAAAGTCGAGACAAAGACCCCGGAAATGTCAAAGAAGCAGAACCCGGTTGATACCCAAGGAAAATCAGCGAAACAAATCGGGGAACCCATCACTTCTGTCACCCCCTTGCAGTCAACGCAGGGGAATATCGAAGAAGGATGGATATTTAATGAGGATCTGAGGCCCATATGAGCAGAGGAACTTCCTCCGAACGAGTTCTTCTTTGATAAAAAGAGAAAAGCGGTAGTGAAAAGGGAATTCTACCAGGAGGGGGAATCGACTACTAAAAAGTTCAAGGTTATGAACGATGGAAAAAATAAAAAGAATGAGCAATTCGCCACTGAGATCGCAGGGACACTAGGAGCATATGCATCGGCGAATCAATTCTCAGTCGGAATTCTAAAGAACCAACTCCATAGGAAAAATCACTTGATCAGGACTCTCGAGGCCAGATTGGCCTCGACCACAGAAAATACTAAAGGCCAGGTGAGCGTGGAGATAGAACTGGCCCGACTGGATGATAAAAATGAGATAGAGGTGCTTAAAACCAAGCTCGAGCAAGCACATCTAGTGGTCCAAGACAGTCGGATACAGGCGGGCCAACAGAGGACTATGATTGCAGAGCTACAGGCTCAAGTAGAGATCACCGAAAACAGGACGATCAATGTCAAGGGGTTTAAATCCCGAACGATTGAGATTCGGAATAGAATCTCTTCTGCAGAACAGAATTTGCTCGCCAAAGTGGGAGCGATCCGAGAGAATTGCCTGTTGATGAATCAGGTTTCCGAGAACCTAACTGTCAGAGAGAGGGATGTTGAAGCAGCTCGAGTCACCTTCCAAGATGGGGTGATAGCCATGAACAACAGATTTTCGACAGGTTCTCCCGGACTCGCCATCCCAGAACAAACCAGAGGTAATATTTTGTTGAAGGATTGGGAGCACAACATTGCCCTAGGCAAGGAACAAGCCCAAAAGGTAATCAATTCATTAGAAGAAGCCTTCAATTATATAGATGGCGAGCTGTTGGGTATGGACAGTGGAGGTGACACAGAAACATTGATGAAAATGAATGTGGAAAGGATCTCGCTTGATCTGAAAGAGAAGGATGAGAGAGATTCGACCGATATGTCTCAGATAGATATGGTGGACATGGCCCGAGTGGAGAAGCACATGATTCAGCCTAGCGCGCAACTGAGTGCCTTCGACATCATCGATGCACAAATGGGGGACAAGCTGCAGTAGTTATCTCAAGAGTGTTACTTCGCCGAGGCCAGTTGTCAAGCGGAACCTTCACGGCTCATATCTCAGCTTGTGGAAAGATGTATCGCCTGCACCAAGTATGCGCGAAGACAAGGACCTGGAACTAAGTGAAGACAGAATAGGGGAAATGGAGCGATTTCTCTCTCCTCTGTCGTAACTGAAATTTTTGCGACTTTTGAGATTCTACCTGCTTTGCAGAAATTGTATAAATATAACCCAGAGAGAAATAAACAGGGCTGGACCCTTTTTGATTTATTTGTAATAGAGTTTTTACATTGAGAGTTAATACAAGCAGATCTGGAGATTCTCAATTCCGTCACTTCTGTATCACAAGTTTGCTTCCTTGTATCTCATTTTTACATTTCAATTCATATTCATAATTAATGTGCTTCGTTGTAATTTAGTACGACCACTACTATAACGAATGGATTTGGTTTTTCTGTAGTTGTTTATTTCCTTTTCTCTGCACCAGCTATTAGCTGTGTAAGACCAATCTACAGTTTCGAAATTCTACATATATTCTTTGCTACATTGGTTATTTTCTTACATATTTTCCTCTCTTGTTTACGTCGTGAGTTTTCCACCGGTTGGAACTTTACTTTGTAAATGGCTCAATGTTTTTCTTTCATCTCACCCCTTTTATAAAAATATGATACAGTTACAGGAACGAGCCTTAGATTTTCATCTATATTTTATTTCTGCAACTGTAAGTTCTCTTTTATAAGATCAAACTGAGACAACACTTAATCTTTCCTAAAAGTCTTTTATATCTTTATTGTTCCCCCATGACAGTTCCCACACCAACTCAACCTAACGTCGAACTTGGTTTATTGAACCAAACACACATCGCCTTAAACCTCTTCAACACTATCCTTAAAACAACAACTAACTGGGCCGAACTTGAACAATCATGGGCAGCCATTGAACGAGACATAAATATTCAGGAACAATTCAAAGCTAGACAACCCCAACGAAGAAATATCCTTTAGTTTCTTTCTCCTAAGGTTGACCCCCTCCCTGCTCCATATCCTAACCACTTTCGGATGCCTTGACACTGTACTTTTGATCCTTAGGTACAGACTCAGGAACAACATCTTACTAGTGCCGTTGTCGGGGACCAAAGTTATGAAACCTTTCTCCCTGGGAAAACGACATTTGTTTTCATTGAAAGTGTTACCCTTTGATAGTGAACAAAGAGTACACACCCTTTAAGGATTTCTACCTTTCACTTGGTGACTCCACGAAGAAATAAACTGGCATCCAGTCAAAGGAATACCAGACAAAACCCGGATGGTAAGCAGATTACGCCCGTTACCGATCCCAAAAAAATTCTAAAGGCGAGAGGCTCTTTCAGGCCTACTGCTGCTATTTACCAACTTGCAATCCCATCACCGAAGGCCGAGAGTCCTTCCAAACTCTCGACCTCGTTCAGTCCTTGCTTTGATGCTAAACATTCAATGCTAATCTGCTCTGAAATTAGGAGTGAAGTTCATCCAACTGTCCCTTTAGTACAAAGAGGAGAGAGCCCTCTTGAAGGTTCGTCTGTTTTTAAAATACCATCTTATCTTCAGTTGAATTTCCCGACTTCTCCAAATCCTGAAGAGTGTGTAACACACTCGTTTCCCACACCCATCGGTTTTCCTGATTCTGTCTCTTGCAAGTCTAAGGAACCAACTCCTCGCGTTCCTTATCCTTCCTCAGAGTCTCCTCTTAGCGAAGAAAATAAAATTTCCCTATTATTTTTTGAAACCCCCCTTTATAACTTTCCACAAACAATGATGGCAGCCATCGGAGGAGGAGGTGGAGGGTTTATAGAAGGAGGAGGAGGGTTTGGAGGAGGTGGAGGAGGTGGAGGAAGAGTCCCTCTAGGAGGAGGTGGAGGTCAAGGGCCTCCCCCCCCTCCCAGAGTTTTTGCAAAAGTCGCAGCCTGATACGCCCCTTTGGTGTTTCCCGTCCCCCTACACAATCTTCCAGAAAACTACATAAAGAATTTACCGAAATTCAATGGGGAGGGAGATCTGACCGCTGCTGAACATATTAATTTTTTCGACCAATTCACAGAGCTTTGCGGTGCCGAGCACAAGGATGTATATTCGAGACTCCTTGTCCAAACTTTTGAAGGTCAGGTCCGAACTTGGTTTCGGAGCCTACCCGCAGCTTCTATCCCATCATATGATGCTTTGGAAGATGCTTTCCTTAGACAATGGGGCGAGCGAAAAGACCATCTCTATTATCTAATCGAATTCGGGTCTTTGAAGAAAAAGAACTCAGAAACAGTCATGGAATTCATTCTGATATTCAACAAACTGTACAATAAAATCCCAACTGAAGTCAAACCATCTCAACCCACGGCCAAAGTGACCTTTACCAGAGCTTTCGAGCCAGATTTCGCACTACTTCTGCGAGAGCGAAGGGGAGCCACCTTAAACTGTATGCAGGACGATGCAGTAGAAATATAATCAAATATGATGGCTTCGGGTAAACTTAAGGCTAGAATAGAGACTGGAAACTGAGAGACCAAGCGCTTTAGAGAACAAGCTGGCCCTTCAGGGTCCAATAGATCCTCAGACGATAGGGTGGACAATATGCCTAGAGTGATTAAAGAATTGTCAAATAAAATAGCCCGAATGGAACTCGAATAGGCCAAGGCTGAATCTTATCCCAAAAAATATTTCAAGATAAATCAAAACCCTCCTAATCAACAAAGACAGATAAAAAAGGAAGATCAGAAAATACAAGCTCCCCTGAAGAATGAAAATTTTATAGGAGCTAACGATTTTCGAGAATACGAAGATTCAGATAATGGTGTCACGAACTTCGGTGATGACTGTAGTCAACCTTATCTAACTCGCGAGGACTATGAAAAATCTTTAAACATGTCACAATCATTAAATGAGAGTGAAGAGGGTGAGCACACTGAGATTTGTGAATCCCAATCAGAAACTGAAATAATGATGGTTGATTTTCAACCAAAATACAACCTGAGATCTAGGAATAAGCCCGCCTCCACGACTCCACCCAAGAAAATCCTTCAAAGGGACCAAACTTACGATCCTCCTTCGGATGAAACCCCATTACCCAACAACAAAACTAGAAGAGTAAGCACTAAAGAGCCCGAGGTGGAAAAAGTTGAAGCTCAAACACAGGAGACTGAACCCGTAAATGAAGCTACATATTCAACTAAGATCATGAATGATAAATCTTCCCAGACAAACAGGTCGGAAGGGAAGAATTCGGAAGTCCTAACCAGAGAAACAGATAAGGTGAGCGGGACTTTCAGTTTTGAAAATGAGTTAAACAAAATTAAGATACCAATCCCTTTGGTGGAACTAGCGAAAAACCATGTTTATCGCAAAAAAAATACCAAAATGATATGTGTCTCCGAACTAGAAAGCCACTCTGATGTTATAAACTTGGAAGATGATAGACCCAACATCACCTTTGGTCCCCATTTTGAAGGGTCCAAAGACAACATCGCTCCCTTTTATATTACTCTGAACGTACATGATCAGTTGCTTCATAATTGTATGTTGGACTCCGGAGCTTCCCATAATGTTATGCCCAAGATTATAATGGAGAAGTTGGGTCTCTAGATTACAAGACGTTATGGAAATCTGTACTCTTTTGATTCGAGAAAGGTTAAATGTATGGGGATGATAAAAGATCTAGTAGTTACCCTGGCACAGGTCCCATTCAAGAGTATCCTCATGGATGTGGTTATCGCAGATATTCCCCCTAAGTATGGCATGATGTTATCTAGGTCATGGGAAGCCAATTTGGTAGGTTCTTTACAGTTGGACATGACTTATGCCACCATCCCTGTGTTCGACAGACAGTTCACTCAGTTGTACAGAGAAACAAGATTAGCATATACGGTCAGTGACCCTCAAAACCCAAATAACTTCCCTATTTACGTTGCAAACCAAGATCTGGGAAATTGCATCTTGTATTTTGATGATGGTCTAGATGATTATACAGAGGAAATCGATACAAAGAAGGAGGATTTAAACCTCATGACAGAGGATTTGTGTAGTACTGGCCTCTGGAAAATGTATTTTGACGGTGCTTCATCTTTTGAAGGGGCAGGTGCTGGAGTGCTTTTTGTGGTACCCAAAGGTAAGTTCATTGTTCCTTTCTCTTACCGTTTGCAGTGGGACATAGATTACACTAATAACGCATGTGAATATGAAGCATTGATCTTAGGATTAGAGGTGGCCAAAAAGATAAATATAAAAAACTTGGAGGTATATGGTGATGCAGAATTAATAGTCAGACAAGTAAACCGACAATACATGGCCAGGCATCCCAGACTAAGAGCGTATAGAAATTATGCTTGGGATCTCATGGAAATTTTTTTCTCATCTGTAAGTATCCATTTTATCCCTCGCGCAGAGAATCTACATGCCGATGCATTGGCCAAGGCAGCTTCAACCTTCTCTCCCCCTACGACCGTTAAACTAAAGTATCACATTGAAATCCGATACAAACCCTCCATACCAGACAATATCCGACACTGGCAAGTCTTTGAAGATGACGAACAAATTAAGAAGTTCCTTACAGCAGTAGGCAAATTCTCCGAAACTCATGCTGACCAAGAAAATCAAAATGACTCAACATGGATCATGCAAGAAGGGGAAGACCCTGAAACCTTCCGAGAAAAAATTGCGGATCATCGTATGTTAGTCCTTAAGAGAAACCAAATCCACAAAGGATTGATTCCTTTGGAAAGAATTTTTTATCAGAACGATGTACCTGTGAATTCCACTTTGCAGCCCCAACCAGAAGAATTGGAGGACTGTAATTTAGGAACCGAAAAAGAACCCTGGATGGTAAAGATATCAAATTTCCTCCCTCCCAAAGCGAAAGATAAGTATAAAGATTTACTCAGACAATATAAAGATGCTTTCGCCTGGTCCTATGATGAACTGAAAACGTATGACACTTCCACTATTGATCACAAAATACCATTGAAGCCTAGGGTCAAACCGTTTAGGCAAAAGATTAGGCAAATTAACCCCATTCTGTTACCCGTCATAGAAAAGGAAGTTAAAAAACTCTTGGACGCAAAAATTATTGTACCTTTGAGATACTCGGACTGGGTATCTAACCTAGTCCTAGTCAGGAAAAAGAACGGGGAAATCAGACTGTGTGTGGATTTCCGAAACTTAAACAAATTGTCTCTCAAAGATAACTACCTGTTGCCCAAGATGGACCATGTTTTAGAAAGGGTTGTTGGAGCTAATCAAATGTCGATGATAGATGGTTTCTCTGGTTATAATCAGATCGCTATGAATGAACAAGACAAGGAAAAAACTGCTTTCACCATGCCCTGGGGTACTTTCATGTATGATAAAATTCCTTTTGGTTTGATGAATGCAGGGGCCACTTTCCAGCGAGCTATGGACATCGCCTTCGTGGGCGAAAAGGACAAGTTCGTAGTTATTTACCTCGATGATCTGACGGTTTTCTCTAAAAATGATGAAGAACATCTGATGCATCTAAAATAGACTTTCGAAAAGTGCCACAGGTTTGGCCTATCCCTGAACCCAAAGAAATCACATTTTGCTATGCAAGAAGGTAAGTTTCTGGGCCATGTCGTATCTAAGGAAGGAATCAGGATTGATCCTAAGAGGATTGAAGCGATAGATACTATCACTATCCCGAGAAATATAAAATAAATTCAATCATTCTTAGGAAAGATAAATTTTCTACGAAGATTCATTCCCAATTTCGCTAAGATTGTCAAATTGATTACAGGAATGTTGAAGAAGGGCAGCGGGGTAAACTGGACCACCGAGGCTAGGGCATCATTCGCGCATATTAAAAAAGTTATAAGCGAGGCACCTGTGTTAGCAAGTCCGGATTATCTGAAAGATTTTCTCATCTTCTCTTTTGCTTCTGAACATACCATCACCGCGGTACTCTTGCAGAAGAATGCAGAGGGGTTCGAACAGCCGATAGCATTTTTTAACAAAATCCTTAGAGATGCATAATTGAAATATGACATAATAGAAAAACAGGCATATGCAATGGTAAAATCATTGAAAGCCTTTAGAACCTATGTGCTACATTCAACAATAATAGTGTATGTGCCTACCAGTTCTGTAAAAGACATATTGGTACAGTCGGACAGTGACGGAAAAAGAGGGCGATGGCTCGCTAAAATACAAGAATTCGATCTGGAAGTCAAGCCGACTAAATTGATAAAGGGGCAGGGTCTGGCCAAAATCTTGGCTGAGTCGAATCTTAGAGTGCTTGATATTAATTGCCTCCAAGAATAATACGGAGACACACACCTGCACGAGCCGGATGATCAAACAGACCCAAGTAAGGTCGAGGAAAAGTTCATATCATCGGGATGGTATAAAGACATAGTGTTCTACTTGTTAAACCTGAAATGCCCAGATGGACTATCACCAGCCAAATGTAGAACTTTAAAACTCCATGTTGTAAAATATTGCATCGCCGAAAATCAGCTATACTGGAAGGACCCACTCGGGTTCCTACTAGTCTGTTTTGTTGAGTCGGAAACTCCACGGGTTATAGAGGAATTTCATGAAGGACTCTGTGGAGGACACCATGCATGGAGAGCCACGGCCTACAATATCTTGAGGGCCGGATACTATTGGCCGGAACTATTTTCAGACGTCAATGACAAAGTGCATGCATGCAACCCGTGTCAAATATTCGCTGGTAAACAGAAACTCCCTGCACTGCCACTCGTTCCAGTCAAAGTTGAAGCTCCATTTCAATAATGGGGTCTAGACTTCATAGGGGAAATTAATCCTCATTCCAGTGCTCAGCATAAGTGGATATTGACAGCTACGGATTATTTTACTAAGTGGGTGGAAGCCATTCCAACCAAAAGGGCAACAGACTCGGTGGTGATCGATTTCTTGGAAAACAATATCTTGTCAAGATTCGGATGTCCCCGAAAGATAGTTACCAATAATTCCTAGGCCTTCAAATCTATGGCTATGATCAACTTCTATCAGAAGTATAATATCGTTCTCGGCCATTCTACTGCATATTACCCCCAAGGAAACGGATTGGCTGAATCATCTAACAAAAGCCTGGTGAACATAATCAAGAAAGTACTGGACGAAAATAAAAGGTCTTGGCATGTGCACTTGAAATACGCATTATGGGCAAACCGCATTAGCACTAAAAGGTCTATCAGCATTTTGTCGTTTCAAATGGTCTATGGGACAGAGGCGGTACTACCTATAAACCTGGTGCTGCCAGTGATGAAGCTATGGCAGGATCAAAACGAAGAACCCAATCATGTAACCAGGAGAATTAACCAGCTGATCGAGGTTCCACAGCACAGAGTTGAAGTCGATGAAAAAATGCAGAGGTACCAGGATGAGATGAAAGCATTGTTCGATCTCAAGGCAAAAGATAGGGAATTCCTTCCAGGTGACTTAGTACTAAGATGGGATTCCAGAAAAGAGGAAGCCGCGAAGCATGGTAAATTTGACCACCTCTTGTATGGGCCTTTCAGGGTCTCGGCTCTAGAAGGAAAAAATTATTTTCTGCTGGAAAACATCGACAGAGAAGTCCTCAACGCCCCTGTCAACAGGCGATATCTGAAACATTACATGACATAACAGTTGCCATTAGTTTAAAATATATATATATATATATATATATATATATATATAATAAAATATAATTTGTGTACATACATGCGTTTTTATTACCCTTTGGACTTTATGTTTTCTTCCGTTCATAATTTTTAGACATATTTCAAATAAAGTTCGTGTTTTCTTTTTACGGGATTCAGCTGCTTTCAAAGCTAGTAGGAAGAGTAATTTGCAAGGCAGTTTCAGAAATAAATCGGCATGAAACAAGTGATATCTAAAAGTAGCTTCATAATGCACAAAGAAAGTGAAAATAAAAGGTAAAGGTGAGCTTTCTCAATACACATGTCATGAAAGACTGTTAAAGTAAACCAAGGTAACGTCATTCAAACTACAATATCAGCTAAAGTGTTAGATAACCAGATTATTGCGTGGCTTGGTAACATTTGATTTGAAATGGTTTGAATGATACACTAAAACTAAGAACAGTCAGTCAAAAGTAACCGTCCCCAAAGACATCTACAAGAGCCAATCTCGAACTTTTTTGACCTCCTGTATTTTCGATCAATAAATCGTTGCCCTGTATCCTGCCTGTTTTCAGGTCTAACTTTTGACAAGCTGCCATCTTTTTATTTCATTGTGAAGGGATAAAGTTTTTTCATTTTAAACCTCGTAGGTTTCAAAACAGATATTGATAGGAGAGAGGGTCTTCACAACTACTTGATCCCCTACTAAGCGAAGGAACGTTTAGAGTGATCCTAACTTTCCTAGGTTTTTCAACAGCATCATAAGAATCAAAGCTTGCTCAAACAGGATGCCCCTTAATAAATTATTTTCCTTTTCTCCCTAAGAACAAAGGTGTTGTGAGGGTCAAGGGAATCTTGGTACCGAGTAATCAAAGTAAGTTGACAGACCTTTGATGCAAAATATTACACATATGTCAGCCCTGATATAAACTGATTGCCCCCATCTTCGTGCTTAAAAATAAAATAAAAATTATAAGACAGGTGGTGAAAGGAAATTCAGAAATGATTGCCCCCACCTAGTCCAGGAAGACGATGAAAGGAAATTCAAAAATTATTGCCCTCGTCTTAGCATTTAAATGCATAAATATTTTCCGAAGTGGTGAAAGGAAATTCAGTAAAAGGGGCCAGATAACTTCACCGGGGTACTGAACAGGCTCGCTGGCAGTGAAGCAATGTCTGATATATCTGTAAGGTTGTTATACATGAATATCATTCTACTCTGGTCACCAATGCTTTCTAAAAACCTGATCCACATCCCAAATTCAAACGAGACTCCCCGATTAAAAATATATAATCTCATTCTTTTGATGCAAGCCGAGAGTCACAATATCTGTTAAGTCTCCTAGGGTCGTTTCGACTGTCTTAAAACATACCCAAAGTTGGTAGTGGGAAAGGGAAAATTGTGAAAGGGACTACAGTTGTGTTTGAAAAGAATATCTGATTTTGAAAAAACTTCTCGAGGTAAAGAACAGAGTCTTTCCCCCCCCCCTTCGATCCTTTTTCCTTGGTTTTTTTCCGCCTGATTGAGCTTTGACTCAATTCACCCAATATTGGCACATGGTCTATTGTTCTTCCCGCCTCACAGGAAGGTGGGATCCCTAGTTGGAGCCTATGTTGGAGCCGCCTTTGTTTTTTTTTGGCCTGTCACAATTTCCAATTTGATACTTGCAATCTAAAGTTGATATTCTTTTTCCTTTCGAGATGATGAGATCTCTGAAAACTGGTTGCGTGAGCAGCGATGCTTCTCTACTCTCGAAACAAGTACACTTTCGTAAGAATGTTCGCTCTTTTGTTTTACTTCGGGATCTCGCAAGTCGGATACTATAACCCATGAGTTCACAAGTCCGGAGCCACAAAACGGTGAAGTCGTTTTAAATTTTTACTCAAGGCAGTAACCAGGGTAAAACCTTTAACTCATGATTAAACGTCGTTGGGGTTTCGCACCTCGGCGTTCGACAAGTCTGAATTTTTACTTTTACAGCCACGAGAACCGAGAATGCGAAGTCTTTTCCGGATAACCCTGGTCAAGGATTAAAGGCAAAAAGCTAACCGTGGTTAAAATCCGTTCTCGATGTTTTGCCACTCGGCACTATCTTTTCGAAAGTTACGACGTCTAAAGCCTCGACTCACGAAGTTGCGATGTAATTATAGCATGATTAATTAATCGCCTAATCCAAGTTTTTCTTACTCTTAATTGAGTCTTAATTATCGCCATCTCACGGTTTCGCGACTCGGCATACTAGTCTCCCAGAAAATTATCTTCGAAGTTCTGAGTTGCGATACAGCGAGTAAAACGATTATAAAATTGATTATGCCTTGAGTCACAATTACCTTTAATTAAGCCAAATCGGCCCTCGCGGTCTCGAGAGTTAGGGACTCAAAATGTTAAAAGAAATTCCATGATGTAGCGAACAGCGAGAAATTGATTAACGTTGGTAAGATTTGATAATTTAAGATAAAACAAAATATATCCCGTGCCTCGAGGCCTGCACATTTCCCGAGATAGCCATTTGCTCTCCATACTTCGACTAACTTTCAAACTGCCAGAAATTTATGACATTTATGGAGAATAAGGGTAAATCCACGCATATAAGATAGGATTTTATGCAATTAATTTGTTTCTAATTACGATTCAATAGGATTATTTCGAAAAGTACCGAATTTTCAAATATATATAAGAGTTTAATTTTATTATAACGAAAGCACTTTCATAAGCACGCAGAGATCGTCATTTCTGAGTGAACTAATTTCTACATATATACGCAGTTCTATCGCAGAAAGGTGAAAAAGAAAGCTTCGGCTATGGCTCCACGGAAAGCAGCAAAGGCGAACGTCGAGGTCGCAGGACAAGGCTCATATATTGTCTCTGACACTTCGCCCCGGAGTGTCAACTCAGTCCCTAGCTGGTCGTTTGTTTCAGACATTCTGCAATCGAAGTTGGTGAATTATTCAGACTCGGACGACAATGAAAAGGACGACCTGAACACTAAATACAAGATAGTTGTTCAATCGGGAATGCATAGGGTAGCAACCAGACCACAGTTGCTCCCATATTATGATATGATCCAATGGGCGCTAGATCACATAGACCTACCCACCAGAACTATCATGAACCAGCAACGGGTCATGGTCGGGACTTTTAAACCGGAACATATACAAACCATGTATAAGCTTCCAATGACATCTGAATATACATATGATGTTGAATTCCTGGAGGAATTCAAAGAAAAGGAGTGCACAGAATATGATAAAACCATGCCCGGTTTGATAAAGGATTGGGTTTCGCACACCGTGAAATTCAGAGAAAACGACCAGGGCGTTTATTCAATAGCTTCGTTGAAGCCACAATATAAGTATGTGGCAATGATGGCATGCCGACTATTTGGGAGGGAGGACACATCGCATTTCTTCATTGCGTGGGTGCCTCTCATGTTTCGGTTCGCAGAAGGTTGCTCGTTTAATTGGGCGAAGATACTCTCGGATAGTTTGTCCAACAGGGTCATAGAGTATCGGGAGCAGAAGGCAGGTGGGAGGCCGTCCTCATTTTTCATGTCTGCATATATTATGGACACGATATGTTAAATGACACCATTCCCCTTGATGAGTTGGGCTTGGAATCTGGCCGAAGACAGGCCCGTACATGTATACCACGAAAAGCTATGGGAAAATAAAGAAGATAGTTTCATATACGAAATTTTCAACTGGGTGATGGTGCCCCTGCATATTGCCATTGTTGGTCACCCACCACCTCATATCTCGGACAACATTGTTGCAAATCTGAGTGGCATAGCGGACTGGTACGTGGAGGCAGAGTTCTCGTACTCCAGAGTTTTTGGGGTTGTTGTTCCCCTACTTACGCTACCATTGTTCATCCCCGACAAGCTGGTTTGTCGCGAGGTTGCCCGGCAGATAGTAATTGGCAGGGTAAGTAATGAAATCAAAGGATACTCAAAGAAGGTGTGGCCGTATTTTCCCATTCGGTTGAATTCTTATTCTTTATTGGATTTCGGGCATGCAAAGGCTAAGGTTGCAGCCCTGGAAGACCTGAAATTGGTCTCCATCGAGTATAAGAGACATGATCCACAGAGGGTTGTGAGCAACCATTTAGCAAAGTGTGGGCTCAAGAGATTCGAGCATGAGAACTCACCCTCGGATGATATTTTCCGAGGGGCGAGGTCTTACGAAGAAGTTCTAGTCTAGATTCGATCCTTGGCACCTGAGGACATAGATGTTGTGTTAAAATTACAAGAGCATAGACGAAGCGGACTCCCCGCTGTGTTGTGAGGTGAGATTTCGGGTGTTCCTGAGACAAAGCAGAAGGATGTTGAAGATCCCAAAGATGAAATTCCTGACTCGGCAAAACACCAGGACGAGGAGGAACAAACAAAGAATCCTGAAGCAGAGGTACTGACTCCGGACCCACCAAAGAAACAGAATCCGGAAGTCGAGACAAAGACCCCAGAAACGTCAAATAAGCAGAACCCGGTTGATACCCAAGGAAAATCAGCAAAACAAATCAGGGAACCCATCACTTCTGTCACCCCCTTGCAGTCAACGTGGGGGAATATCGAAGAAGGATGGATATTTAATGAGGAGATGAGGCCCATACGAGCAGAGGAACTTCCTCCGAACGAGTTCTTCTTTGATAAAAGAAGAAAAGCGGTAGTGAAAAGGGAATTCTACCAGGAGGGAGAATCGACTGCTAAAAAGTTCAAGGTTATGCCCGATGGAAAAAATAAAAAGAATGAGCAATTCGCCACTGAGATCGCAGGGACGCTAGGAGCGTATGCATCGACGAATCAATTCTCAATCGGAATTATAAAGAACCAACTCCATAGGAAAAATTGCCTGATCAGGACTCTTGAGGCCAGATTGGCCTCGGCCACAGAAAATACTAAAGGCCAGGTGAGCGCGGAGATAGAACTAGTCTGACTGGCCGATAAAAATGAGATAGAGGTGCTTAAAACCAAGCTCGAGCAAGCACATCTAGTGGTCCGAGACGGTCAGATACAGGCGGGCCAACATAGGACTATGATTGTAGAGTTGCAGGCTCAGGTAGAGATTGTCGAAAACAGGGCAATCAATGTCGAGGGGTTTAAATCCCAAGCGATCGAGATTCGGAACAGAATCTCTTCTGCACAACAGAATTTGTTCACCAAAGTGGGAGCGATCCGAGAGAATTGCCTGTTGATGAATCATGTTTCCGAGAATCTGAATTTCAGAGAGAGGGATGCTGAAGTGGCTCGAGTCGCTTTCCAGGAGGTGGTGATAGCCACGAACAACAAAGTTTCGGCAGGTTCTCCTGGACTCGCCATCCCAGAACAAACCAAAGGTAATATTCTGTTGAAGGATTGGGAGCACAACATTGCCCTGGGCAAGGAACAAGCCCAAAATTTAACCAATTCATTAGAAGAAGCCTTCAATTCTATAGATGGCGAGTTGTTGGGTATGGACAGTGGAGGTGACGTAGAAACATTGATGCAAATGAATGTGGAACAGATCTCGCTTGATCTGAAAGAGAAGGATGAGAGAGATTTGGCCGATATCTCTCAGATAGATACGGTGGACATGGCTCGAGTGGAGAAGCACATGATTCAGCCCAGCGTGAAACTGAGTGCCCTCAACATCATCGATGCACAAATGGGGGACAAGCTACAGCAGTTAGCCCAAGAGTGTTACTTCACCGAGGGAAGTTGTCAAGCAGAACCTTCACGACTCATATCTCAGCTTGTGGAAAGATGTATCGCCTGCACCGAGTCTGTGCGAAGACGAGCACCTGGAACTAAGTGAAGACAGAGTAGGGGAAATGGAGTGATTGCTCTCTCCTCTGTCGTAACTGAAATTTTTACGACTTTTGAGATTCTACCTGCTTTGCAGAAATTGTGTAAATATACCCCAGAGAGAAATAAACAGGACTGGACCCTTTTTGAGTTATTTGTAATATATTTTTTACATTGAGAGTTAATACAAGTAGATCTGGAGATTCTCAATTCCGTCACTTCTGTATCACAAGTTTGCTTCCTTGTATCTCATTTTTACATTTCAATTCATATTCATAATTAATGTGCTTCGTTGTAAGTTAGTACGACCACTACTATAACGAATGGATTTGGATTTTCTGTAGTTGTTTATTGCCTTTCATCTGCACCATCTATCAACTGTGTAAGACCAATCTACAGTTTCATAATTCTACATTTATTCTTTGTTACATTGGTTATTTTCTTACATATTTTCCTCTCCCATTTACGTCGTGAGTTTTCCACCGGTTGGAACTTTACTTTGTAAATGGCTCAATGTTTTTCTTTCATCTCACCCCTTTTATAAAAATATGATACAGTTACGGGAACGAGCCTTAGATTTGCATCTATATTTTATTTCTGCAACTGTAAGTTCTCTTTTATAAGATCAAACTGAGACAACACTTAATCTTTCCTAAAAGTCTTTTATATCTTTACTGTTCCCCCATGACAGTTCCCACACCAACTCAACCTAACGTTGAACCCGGGTTATTGAACCAAACACACATCGTCTTAAAACTCTTCAACACTATCCTTAAAACAGCAACTAACCAGGCCGAACTTGAACAATCATGAGCATCCATTGAATGAGACATAAATATTCAGGAACAGTTCGAAGCTAGACAACCCCAACGAAGAAATCTCCCTTAGTTTCTTTCTCTGAAGGTTGACCCCCTCCATGCTCCATATCCTAACCACTTTCGGATGCCTTGACACTGTACTTTTGAGCCTTAGGTACAGACTCAGGAACAACACCTACAACAACCCTCAGCTTTTCCTCACAGAATTCTTCCTCCTATTCACCCTTACTACAACTCACTGTCTGAAGTTTAACTAAGACCTCACCTACATGTGCATGTCCAGCCTAGTTTCGGAGTTAGAACAATATTGTTCTGAGTTTTATTCCACTTGATCACCCTCTATAAAAAAATCGTGACATAAACTGATGGGCGTCGGGATCTTCTCCTACTGCAATCCAGGAGTGACTTCTAACACCAACAGAGAGGATTTAGGGGAGGAGGGATTGTATGATCTCCATCATTTCCTTTATTTTATTTATAAAGGACTCGTCCCCTAGCCAAGATATTTTTAATATGAAGGGGCTAGGGGGTTTCTCTTGAAGGGGAGATAGTTCCATAATGATAGGATTGTGGTCTGAGTCACCCCTCGAAAATCCCCGCTGACAAATCTAGAGTTTGTCTTTAAGAAAATATTTAGAAATCAAAAAATGGTCTAAATATTTTGCCACCCGAGCCTCCCTAGTTCTCATATTTCTCCACATGGGAGAGATTTTTGCAGGAAGGATGTCCAACAAGCCCGCAATATCCAGTTTGGTGATGAATAAATATGAAATGGGATCCATCTATGTTGTTGGGCCCTATGTTTTTGAAGCACCAAGAGTGAAGTTTAGGTCCCCCCTCTTCCAGTGCTAAACCTGAATGGAACCACAGTTTTTGCAGGGTGCCTTCCTAGTAGTATTGTCGATATACATACAAGTCATATTTGTTAATTCATTATTTTTAAACTACCATGGATATTCCACAAGAATAGTTCGTAAGAATAGATCTTATAATATTCTAAAATCTTAAATTATGCAATTAATTTCCTTAGATCCCAGATTAATTGTTACTAGATTATTGCTCGGATTTATGAAAACAACTTAATACAAAAATGAAAGAAAAATAAAATATACATACCATCCACAAAATTGAACAAAATATGTATCCTTGGAAACCCAATACAAAAAAAAATCCATCTAGAAGGTGAGGCCTATTCTCTTCACCCTTTTATTTAGTTATGCAAAATGCAAATACAAAGAAAGGGGAACTCACTATGGAGTTTCCTATGACTGTGTGGCCTAAATGGACACTATAGTCTCTTCTTCCTACCTATTTTATGATATCAAATCCCACTCCTTGTATCCTATTCTCAAATACGGAAGAAGTATAATACAAAAGAATGGAACCCCTTTTCTTCCTAGAGACCCTATATTTAACATAGCTTGATAGTCATCTAGGGTTAGGGTTTTTTTATTCTCAAACCTCAATTAGTGATAAGGTTTGGACCTTATATAATATTATTGAAATTACACACGTGTCTAGCCCCACATGTATGAGTATTGGGGGCTGACATGGCATCCACTCATACCATGGTGGTCAATAAGGTAGGTCAACTTGCGGGAGGTATAACTTTCACATATGAGTTTCAATTGAGGCAATGTTTGCATTGTTGAAAAGGTATTGATGTGTAGAAAAACATTAAGGGGTTGTGAGATATTATTATAAAGTTTTTTAACCCAAAATATTCCATTTTATTCCTCAAAATGGATTTGGAAGGTTCTGAACCTCAAATCCCCAAACTGGTACCTATAACTAAAATGGGCACTGCAAGCCAATTCCTCCAATTTTCCACCTAGAAAGTACTAATATATATGAAAAATTATATAATGATCCATTCTATATCAATGTAGTTGATATCCTTTTCTATATCCTTGATAACAACGTGGCTCCTAAGCTAGAAGGAAAGGCCAAATAATTTGTGAGGGATATAGAGTCATTTTTGCATCCCATGATCAATCCCCCTGATCTTCCTTGGGCATAAACGAAAGAGAAATCCCATCCTTTCAAGTGGGGAGACAATTATTTTATAGATTTCTATATCCTTGATAATAGAGTGGTTACTAATCTATAAGGAAAGGCCTAATAATTTGTGAAGGATAGAGAGTCCTTTCTCCATCCCATGATTAATCCCCTTGATCTTCCTTGGCAATCAAAGGAAGAGAAATACCATCCTTTAAAGTGGGGAAATAATTATTTTATAGATTTCTCACCTTCCATCAAAAAAAGGATGAAGTACCTACACATGAACAATGATCATATGTTGAGCCAAAATGAAAAGTGATGAAACATATAGAGCAAATCTTGAGCATGGGAGAACATAAAAGTTATGCATGTCTAGAAACAAACCTAAGGAAAAGGGGTTTCACTCATCATTACTTCAAATGAAAAAAATTGCCAGATGATGTTTTTAGTAGCATCGGACATGTACTTCCACGTGGGTTTGTGTCAACACATGGGAGTCATCTTGAATGCCTCTCAGAATCATAGGAGATTCACTTTATTTAAGTGAATGTATTTTTGTAATAACTTGATTTTAATTTAATTAAATTTCTAAGTATTTGGCATTGGTAATTAAATTAAGTACTAGTCATTCGATATAAAGTGAACATGATATTAGATCTTAGACATTGATCACTTTACGAGATCTAGGGTTTTGTACTTAGGGTAAACTCAAGGTTATAAAAGACAGCCTATGTGAGAGGATGAGACACACAATAGATACACACAGAGTGAGAGAGTGAGCTCTCAATGATTGGGTGGAGGACATTCATCCAAGTGTGGATGGTAGGGGTTGAGGATAGGAGCAAAGGGGCAGCAAGGGAGATAACATCCAACCAACAATATCAAAGGATTTCTGTTGAGGTTTGTAGGGCTTGGTTATCTATTTTTTTTGTATTCGTCAGGTGGGCCATTTTTCCAAGACGAGAGCCCAACATAATAATAATAATTCTCACAGATATGGTTTTCCCTTCAGGGTTTTTCCAAGGGTTATTTACCAAGAAATATTTGTGCAATGTGTTTCATTTTCCATTTTATTTGCTTCTGCTAAATTTATCATTAATAACCTAGTTGTAATATTATTCAGTAAATGTATTTTGATTGGAATTAATGGTCGAGTGCTAGGTTTATATAAATTAACATGATATCAGAGCCCTGAATTATGAAGGAACTAGATTGGACGCATGATTTTTTTTCTGTAGTTAGTAGTGGGGAATTTTTTTATTCTGTAGGCCAAGCAAAGGGTAAAAGAAAAAAAAATTGTACAATGTACAATAGTCATAAAACCACCATACAACATATGTACAGGTTGTACAGTGTATGACTGAGTCAAATCACTGCACATCTATTGCTAAGGAATAAGATCAGGTTGTGATTGGTTGTTGTCGAGTAAATATTGGGCCTCTCTTTTTTGTAGACATTCGTGGATCGAGTTGACGACTGGGGTCATGGAGTCTGCAGCAACCGAAAATTGTAGAGGTCGAACCAACCACCATTTAGTTGTTGCAGCTACATTGGTTTGTTGAGTGGATCGGGTTTTTGTAGCTCCGCAGGGCGTTGGAGGTGACTACAAGTGTTGTCAGGAGTAGTAGCCTGGAATAAAAAAGTGTTGGACATGGAGATAACATGGTGGCTTAATCCATTGATAGAGGATGGCCACTTGTAGAGGCTGAAATATGAGTGAATAAACGGTTGGGCAAATCTGTGGTCACAAGATGCAGTATGCATGGAGTAGAGAATAGTCAGGTTGAGGATGCATGGGTAAGGAGATTCTTCGACCTAGCATAGATGTCATCCAGTTGTTGGAAGAGACATCGACCAAACCATCCTCTAATAGAACTGACCACCAGTAGGGCCACCAATAAGCTGTGATAACCTTGCAGGGGCTAGAAATCCTTGAGAAGACCCTAAAACTTTTCGAACATCCCAAAAGGACTCAAGAAGTTGCATAAGTTACTAGGCATCACTTGGAGTCCTCGAGGAGGGGTATAGGAAATGGAAAACGAGTCTGGGTAGTGGGTAGCAATTTCATTCAGTGGGCAATAAATGGGCAGCAGACAACGAGTCCTGGGAAACCATAAAATATTTTTTATTTTTGTACCTAAGGGGTTGGGAACATTTTTCAGTGTTTTTTAGATTAAATATTGGAGACAGAAACAACTAGGTTGAGGTATGAGGAGTGGTTGGAGGGTGCCTCTAAATTTCTTCTATGGAAAGATTAAATCATGTTTCTCCTGAGGGAGAATGGATTGTGGAGAAATGTAGAGACCGCAGTGACCACCCCAACAGATCTTGCATAGCTGGATCTGCATGAGGAAAGCAAGGCCAAGGAAATGTGGATTATATTAGATTTGGTAAGGGACCATATTATTCCTCATCTATCTGAGGAAAATTCAACCCATGTGATTTTCTTGACTCTAATGAATTTATTTCAGAGTAAGAATGAGAACCAAAATATGGTATTGAGGGATTGACTCAAGAACACCAAGATGTACAATATTGATTCAGTGACCATTTACCTCGCCAGGATCACTCAGGTTCTTAATCAGTTGGGGCTAGTTGGTGAGACAATGACATATGTGGAGTTAGTGAGGATGGTCTTGAATGGCTTAACCAAGCCTTGGACTTTGTTCATCGGAGCCATATGTGCTTGAGAGAAGCTTCGATACTTTGGGTGATTGTGGGATGATTGCGTCCAAAAGCAGACTCTTCGAGAGGATTTGGGAGGTTCACAAGACGATGGTTATGTGGAGAACCTTTCAATTTCTAATTAGGAAAGGAGGGGCAAGGGGAAGGTCAATATGAACAAAGGTGGAGATTCATCTTCACAAGCTAGCACATGGAAGGACCTAAGTAAATTCAAGTTTTTTCACTATCATAAGAAGGGACACTATGCTTCATAGTGTCCAAATATGAATAAGGGTGGAACAGGACACAACCAAAGGTAGCTACGTCAACAAGGAATCAAATGGATGAATTTACCAAGAAGTTTGAACAGACAGAGTTATTACTTGTTTACCAAAAATCCTTGGGCACCATATCAATTGGTGCATGGCTAATATATAGCAGATCCACATGTCATATTATAGGGCCACGTGAGTTGTTCGAGAGCTTCACATAGTATAACTTGAACATGCATGTGGAGCTTGGTATGGGGACCAAGCATGCAGTGAAGGAATCTGGGATAGTGTCGTTATGAATGGATTTAGGAGATGTGTTGATGCAGGAGCATCATCATCAATGTTCATCAAGTTGAGTGGAGGACAACACAGAATCAAGCGCGCATTCAAAAAAAAATTGGGATCCAAAAAGGAGAGCACGTCATTTTTGTTTTGAAAGAATTGTAATTAAAGATTTTAATATTTTAAGGCTTGAGCCATTCCATGAGGTCGCCAAATATTGTAATTATCTTAATAAGTTGTATGAATTTATAGATATCGAGTAGTGACTCGTATCTGGGTTGTAAATGTTATTTATTGTAATAAGCCTTAGTGGGAAAGTTCTTTGAATATGATATGATATCACTAGTGTAGTCGGTAGGAAGGCTCAAGAAGCCCCTCCGTGTATAAATATATGTAATGTATGCCCAAATGGGTGGTTGAAGAAGTTGAGAAAGAATATTGTACTTGCTACTGAGAGTTATTGAAGATTTGTAAGAGAACCTACGTAAATGAAGGAGAATTGCTTCTAGAACTTTGTACATGTTTTCCTTATGAGTTAATTGGGTAATGTCATGTCATTTTCTTTCTGTGTTTTATATGCATGTGTATGCATTTTATGGTTAATTGAATGAACCTGTAGTATTCTATAAGTTTCAATTGTTTCTCTTCTGAAGCACTGGTGCAAGGAGTGAAAAGTAGCCATGCAAGGAGTGCGAAGGAAGAGTCGCATACAGACTCAGAAGTTCAGAAGAGATAACACGAAATTGTGTAGAGTGAGTGTGTCACATACCCACTACCTAAATTGGATTTTTCTGGTCTTCTGCCGAATCAGAAGCCCTAAACATACATGGAGGACTAGCATAAGTTGGCTCTTCCTCTCTCTCTTCGTTCCCATGTGATCGTGGGTCACTATCACAGATCAAATGATCGTATTACCTCTTTCATATTTCGCGCCTCAGTGCTATAGTGATGTCGAGTCGTTTGACTTGGCAACCGTCGAACCCCAACAGGGCTAGCGATTAGACAATGGGGCTCTGGAATGCATCCTCAACCATAGATCTGGGCGGGCGGACACTGGCCATCCAGATATTCTCGCTTCTTACCCTAATGCGTGTTCACAACCCAACATAAAACTGGCATCTCTTCCTCACATCGGAAGATCGTTACGGACCCTGATATTTCCCGAAGGAATCTTGTCTGTTCCTCGGGACTCAAACACCTACTATCGTCTCATCATTATGGGTCGGGATTTATCAAAGCGAAGGCCCAAGTTCTTGTCAACGGAACTCCCGAATCCCCGATCCCCGATTTCCCGAAACGGGTAATCTCTCAACACGTCACCTCCTTAAATCGGACGGTCCACAACTGCTCTGGGGTTTCCACCCAGGAAATCCCTGATCCCTTGTTGCCAGGACTCCCGATCTCGTGATTCCCAATTTCCCGAAATGGGGAGATCTCATGACGCGTGGCCTCCATCAATCTGACGGCTCATATCTATCTCAGGGTTTTCACCATGGAGAAATCCCGAACTCTTGTCAATAGGAATCACGATTCCACGATTCACGATTTCCCGAAATGGGAACTCTTATGACATGTGGCCTCTATCCATCGAATGGCCCAGATCCATCCCGGGATTTCCTCAATGGAAAGTCCCGATTTCTTATCAACAGGACTCCCGATTTCCCGACTCCCGGTTTCCCGAAGTGGGTGATCTCTTGACACGTGGCCTCCATTAGACGGATGGTCTA
>JZKD02S1861574.1:309445-339983 GCA_000966675.3 Picea glauca | reverse complement strand
ATCCCTGGAAATGATGCCAAGATTGTTATCACTCTGTGATTTTCCTACGGTTTTTGTAGGAAATTCCAAAGGTAACCATTTCAACCTACTTTAGACTGTATTCTGACCTTATATAATCAGATAGGACTCTCTCAATAGCCAAAGGGCTTTCACACTCGAGGATATTCAACAATAACGCTCAGAAGGTCATATTTATATTTCTGATAAGAACAATTTTGTTTTTATAAAGGTTGGTGGTTGAGAGGACAGGAAAGGGAGAAAAACCATTGGGAAATGGAGTCGGGGAAAGAATATCAATGGTTTACAACTTAACACAGACTAAAAGCCTCCCTGAAAAACTGAGGCAAAGTAGGCACCTTGTTCAGCAAGTTGAGGTAATAAAATGACAGTCAGAGAGAGGAGGAAGCCCTTTATAATGAGAGACATCTAGTAGAGGATGAATCTCTCATGGCAGCTTTAGAGGAATGAAATAGGAGGATGGCTACCTAACAGAGCACCTAACGGTGGATGAATTATGTGAGGAAAACCATTGAACATATGAAAAAATTCAACTACATAAGAGGCACCTAACAATGGATGAATATCTATATGAAGTTGCAGAAGAATAAACACATAAATCTGATAGCTAAAGCATAACATCTAGCAATGGATGAATTCTGGAACAAAGAATCAGAAACACACAACAAACATATTCTATGGTGAAAGGAGCACCAAACAAGGATGAATTCCAGTCACACTACTCTTAGAAAACTGTTGTAAGATAACAAATAAACCAGGGAAGAGACAAGTTGAACATAAGCACCATGATGAATATAAGGCCATAAACAGGCTTGTTGTATTAATATCGCAAAGAAATAGACATGGCCTTCATTACATTTGCAGGGGTTTCCCTTCGCAAAGTTGAGTAGAGCCCAGCCAGCTCCAAGAACAACCCACCCCTATTTCATTCAAAATTACAAAATATATAGCCAACTCCATCCAAACAACTGCTCCTATCTTCTCGGATACACATCTAATCTACACACTAAAAATAAAAACCAAATTACTGGAAAAGTGGAAAGGATGCCAAGTATCTCTCACTGTTGGAAGATTGCTGGAATTGATTCCTCGCATTTAGAAACTTACTGCCATCTACTAAAAGGTGTCCACTGGTGGTTTGATGTCCAGGGTGTGCTCCTACAAACCTGTAACTACTAATTTTTTGTCTGCCACTTTGCATTATTTACCCTCAATCTTCGAATTGTAGATTTTATGCCTTGATTTTCTGAACATGATTCCAAAAATAGAATGTCAATAAGAGTATTTTTAGGGGCTCGACACCTCCAGTGATTTGTTGTATGATTTGAAATAGGTACTCTATGTTTTCATTTAGGCACTAAATGTTGAATGAGAAATCGTGAGAATGTGATCTGCCTACAAAAGTTGGCATTTGGCTTTGGCCTTTGGTACTTTGGACAGAGCATGCTTCCTGTGTGCGTGGTCATCATCTCTCCAGTATCAACATATATATTTGCTACTAGTGTACACTAAGACGCTTTACTTTGTTTTTTCCTATAACATTTCCTTATAAGAGTAGTCCTTGCTTATGGGGCATCTAAAAGTAAACTGAAGGCTGAAACTGAAACCTACAAACCAAAGGAAATTATTGCAAAACTTCTTATCAACAATGCACACGAGAGTACTTGGTAGGGCTAGTGCAATCTATTAGTTTCAACTTCCATGGTGATTGACAAACTTGCCACCAGTATCTATGACCTCGATTAGGCCTATTTATACAACAAATCTTGGCATCTATGTGTTTTTCCATGGGAAAAATCGGGCTCTGTTTGACATATAATGCACTGATTTTTCTCCCATTCATGGCCTTGTGTGCTCTTTCCAGTGTAGCCTTCACTCTCAAATCTTAGATAATGATACCATTCTCGTTTCCTTCTATCTCAGGAATTCCCCTTTTCTTCCAGCATTGCAGCTCATTTTCAACGGCTATACATTTATTTTGTTGCCAACCAAACAACCCAAGTTGACGAATCCCAGTCACAAGTGCTCCTAAAGGATGATCCCAACTAGTTGCATTTCTGAAACTTGCTTCCCGAACCAGCCAATATAGGCCTCCTCCTGCTACTCCATTTGGCGCCAACTTATCTTCAACGGACCATCGTCGTCCCTCTGTATTTTATCATCAGTTGGGCACATAGAAGTTTCGAATGGGTAGTTGGAATATCTCTGGCGATTTTATAAATATTCAACTTGATCTCGACATCCGGAAAATAAACTCAAAGCGATCTTGATATCTTTGCATCCCAGAGCATGGAGCAGACACCCTCGATTTATAGTAATAGATGTTGGTTGCTAGCAATGCTTTTTATTTTGCATATGATGGGATTTATCCCACATCGTTGGCATAAACAAAACTTTTGGTTTTTATATAAGCTAATGTTTGCCTGGTCTTCGGATCTGTTGAGCACCGTATGCCCCCATGGGCTCCTCCCTTGTGACTTGGATCCTTGTTCGAAACTTGTGCTTGATGCTTTGTGGATTGCCTCTCGGTCATATGATTGAATATTTTATTTGTTGGCTTGTTAAGCAAAAGGTATCCCTTTTTAACTAAAAATATAGCCAAGCCCTTTGAAAGTAATATGGAATAATAATAATATTTTATATTAATTTCATTTTTAATGAAAATGAACATAGGCTTACTTAACGTATCCAGAGCAAATTGCCCTTTGAAATTAATATGGAATAATAATAAAATTTTATATTAATTTCATTTTTAATGAAAATGAACATAGGCTTACTTAACGTATCAAGAGCAAATTTGAGGCTTTTTTTTTAATCTAGTTAATTATTTGGCTTCGAAGTATAAAGGAAAGGTAATTTCAGAATTTTTGGGAAGGGTCACTAATTCATAATTGCGGAAATAATGACAATATGGAGTCAATGATGACAGGAAAATGAAGTTGGAATGAAAAAGGCGAAGAGCTAGTGAAATTGACGGGAAGTGGATGAGGAATTTAAAGATTTTGACGGGGTCAATTTCGAGTGCTAACATTGACTCCAATTGGGGATGGCATTCCCCTGCAGGACGACAAAGAACGTAGACCGAGTGCCTGATCTATGGGCTGATCCTAAACCATTTAAACTTCTTCCTGTAACCTGAAACTGAATGTTAACCACATCTACTGCAAATATGAACTGAAACTTCAAACTTCAAACTGAAACCAAACTGAAAATTTGTTGAAAGAAATGTTGTCCAAGCCAAGATTAATCAAACACCTACCCACCCTACTTTATTAAGCACAAATGTCAAATCAAGTGATTTCATACTTCCAATAAAAACATTCAAGTAAATGGTTTCTCGACTGCAGCTTGCTTTCATCTCCTCCAGTCATAAAGTCAAAAATGAAATAGGACAAGTTATTCCACCATCTGAAACTATTTCCATGTTTAAACATTACATAGCTCATTTCCATTGAAGTTTCTAATAGAGTTGCAAAAGGGTCCTTTAGAGCATAAACAACTATCACTTCCTTATGACCATCAATGAAATCATCTTTAAATGGTTTTTTCTGATTGTTCACGTTGTCTATATCATAAAACAAAATTTAACAACACTTGTATTTTGACATGAAGGTTGCTTGCTGGCTGAAAATTCAGTTTCTATAGGAAGAATAAACCTCAGAGTACTAACCTTGGGCCTAAAGTCATATTACTTGTAACAGTGATCCATTGCAGTCTGATATCCTGTTTTATACTACTCTGAATCAACGAGTAGTGTTTCATGTGTTTTCGTTTCATTCTCTTCTTGTTCTATCTCAAGTTTCATAAGGAGCTTCTGCAAACATTCTAACTTGTCCTATTGACTAAGGATGTTACATGAATCCAAATAAGATAATAATAAGGAACGAAAATCTTCATATCAATGATGCTTAGAATACAAATCAATCCATTTTCTAAAATTTTGAAAAGAAACAAGGTCTGCCACCAACCTTGTTGTTTTGTTTGATGAAGTACTTGGATCAAAATCTAATCTTTCCATTCTGAAGACAAGAAACTCTTTATCCTATGATCTCTTTGAACAATGAAGTTGCCATGAAAGCTTTAAATTCTGAACTTTAACATGAAGTCACCAATCTTCCGAGTGGAGTCACCTTCAAATGATTTTGGTAAAGTTTGGAGTCGCTAGAGAATAATACAACCAAATATGTGTCTATTGTATGCTACTCAAACATACCTTAGAACTGAAACAATGTCGTTCTTCCGTAGGATGATAGTAGGTTTCGATCCCTGGAAACGACACCAAGATTGTTATCACTCTGTGATTTTCCTATGGTTTTTGTAGGAAATCCCAAAGGTTACCATTTCAACCTACTTTAGACTATATTTTGACCTTATACAATCAGATAGGGATCTCTCAATAGCCAAAGGGATTTCACACTCGAGAATATTCAACAATGACGCTCAGAAGGTCATATTTCTAATAAGAACAAATTTATTTTATAAAGGTTGGTGGTTGAGAGGACAAGAAAGGGATAAGAACCATTGGGAAATGGATTTAGGGCAAGAATTTCAATGGTTTACAACTTAACACAGAATGAAAGCCTCCCTAAAAAATTGAGGCAAAGTAGGCACCCTGTTCAGCAAGTTGAGGTAATAAAATGACAGTCAGAGAGAGGAGGAATCCCACTCTAATGAGAGGCATCTAGTAGAGGATGAATCTCTCATGGAAGCTTTAGAGGAATGGAATAGGAGGATGGCTACCTAACAGAGCACCTAGTGGTGGATGAATTATGTGAGGAAAACCATTGAACATATGAACAAATTCAACTACTTAAGAGGCACCTAACAATGGATGAATCTCTATATGAAGTTGCAAAAGAATAAACACATAAATATCATAGTTGAAGCAGAGCATCTACAAATGGATGAATTATGGAATAGAGAATCAGAAACACACTACAAGCGTATTCTATTGTGAAAGGAGCACCAAACAAGGATGAATTCCAGTCACACTACTCTTAGAAAATTGTTTTAAGATAACAAATAAAACAGGGAAGAGACAAGTTGAACATAAGCACCGTGATGAATCTCAGGCCATAAACAAGTGTGTTGTATTAATCTCACAATGAAATAGACATGACCTTCATTACATTTCCAGGGGTTTCCCTTCCCAAAGTTGAGTAGAGCCCAGCCAACTCCTAGAACAACCCGCTCCTATTTCATTCAAAATTACAAAATATATAGCCAAATCCATCCAAACAACTGCTACTATCTTCTCGGATACACATCTAATCTACACACTAAAAATAAAAACCAATTTACTGGAAAAGTGGAAAGGATGCCAAGTATCTCGCACTACTGGAAGGTTGCTGGAATTGATTCCTCTGCATTTAGAAACTGACTTCAATCTATTGTCAAGTGTCCACTACTGGTTTGATGTCCAGGGTGTGCTCCTACAAACTTGTAACTACTAATTTTTTGTCTTCCACTTTACATTATTTACCCTAAATCTTCGAATTGTTGACTTGATGCCTCGATTTTTTGAACAAGATTCCAAAAATAGAATGACAATAAGAGTTTCTTTAGGGGCTCGACACGTCCAGTGATTTGCTGTATGATTTGAAAGAGGTACTTTATGTTTTCATTTAGGCACTAAATGTTGAATAAGAAATTGTGAGAATGTGCTCTTCCTTTAAAATTTTGCATTTGGCTTTGGTCTTTGGTACTTTGGATAGAGCATGCTTCCTATGTGTGTGGTCATCATCTCTCGAGTATCAGCATATATATTTTCTCCTAGTGTACATTAAGACTCTTTACTTTGTGATTTCATATAACATTTCCTTATAGGAGTAGTCCTTGCTTATGGGGCATATAAAAGTAAATTGAAGACTCAAAATGAAACCTGCAAACCGTGGGAAATTATTGCAAAACTTCTTATCAACAATGCACACGAGAGTACTTGGTAGGGCTACTGCAATCTATTAGTTTCAACTCCCACAGTGATTGAAAAACTTGCCACCAGTATCTATGACCTTGATTAGGCCTATTTATACAAAAAATATTGTCATCTATGTGTTTTTCCATGGGGAAACTCGGGCTCTGTTTGACATATAATGCACTCATTTTGCTCCTCTTTGTGGCCTTGTGTGCTCTGTCCAATGTATCCTTCACTCTCAAAGCCCAGATAATGATACCATTCATGTTTCCTTCTATCTCAATAATTCCCCTTTTATGCCAGCACTGCAGCTCATTTTCAACAACTATACATTCATTATGTTGCCAACCAGACAACCCAAGTTGATGAATCCCAGTCACAAGCGATCCTAAAGGATGATCCCAGCTAGTTGCATTTCTGAAACTTCCTTCTCGAACTAGACAAGATAAGCCTCCTCCTTCTACTCCATTTTGTTAGCACTAGGAATCACCCTCAAACTATAATGAGGATAAGCCCAATACCCATCAGTTTATACAGTAAATGTAAATGATTTTTAAGGGGGTCAAATGGTTAAGACTCGAGATAATAACATTCCAACTAAGAAAATCTGGGTTGGCATGTACAAGCAATTGAGGTCTTGTATCAACTTCCGTCAGTAAGTTGGAGTAAAGGTGAATAGGAGGAATACTTTGGTGAGAAAGTGTAGAGGTATGATATGGACATCAGGTCTTCCAGCAGCCTAAGGAGGAAAAAACTCAAACACAATATTCTCTTGAATTCAAATTTTCAAGGAAATTGAAAGACATTATAACATCACTATAATCAAACATTCATCATAATACAGTTACAAAAATTCATGTGAATCAGTGAATCATGAACTCTCTCAGTATCAAAGGCAAATAAGATGGAAGAAGAAAGATGAATTAGATTAATCAAGAAGTCTCAAATCAAGTTACATAACCAGATAACTAGTATTCTTCATCAAAATATTACAATAAGGGAGCCTAGCTCAACCATCGACCATAACAAAATACTATAACTACCTAAATATACTCAAAAATGTTGCAACCACCAAGAGTGTGATCAGACCACTGCATTAACTCTTTCAGTCGACACCTGCTCTGTAAGATTGTGAAGGCCTCCTCATGTCAGATGCAAGCTAGGCAAAGTTATGTGCTTTATAGGAAAATATGTCCATAAGGAAGCTTCGAATTGATGGTCTGCCTTTACGGGCGCTCTCTGCATGTTTTCCATTTATGGGGTGAGACGAGGTCTCAACTTCCATCGGGATCATGATGAGGCCTAACACCCATGAATGTTTCAGGCGATGCCCACGACTTCTTCGAGTCAATACCGATGCCTCGAGGCCAAGAAGATCTTATTCTTTGACCAAATACAGACACTTTCATCCTTTGGCACAACTCCTCTCCATCACTCCATCTTCAATGTGACCTAGGGCCATGACCCTACGTAATTGCAAGATTGTGGATGCTACCAAGGGTGGTCTGAAAGAAAACCACTTTTGTCCCCACAATTCACCATGAACTTCCACGTGTCCCTTTCTAAAAACCACGGTTATGATTGCAGCTCGCCCCTAAGATTTTAAAACGTGCGCACCTACTGACCCCACAATGGAGCGCTACCATTGATCTTGTGAAATGAGATGAGGCTTCCTGATCAATGGCTCAACTCTTGCGCCTTTTATATTGATGGATCGGATCTTCCCTTTTCAAATCAACGGTCGAGATCTACTTTAGGCCTCCGAGCTCCGAGAAAATCAAAACTCAAATCTCGCTTACCTTTTTTGTTTTTACCTGGAGCTATGGATCTGACGACATGTGGCTCTTGTTGATCAACGACTCAGATTCACTTTGGGCCTTAGGGACTTTGCAATGTTTAACTCCCATAATTCTCTGGAGCACTGAACTCCAAAGCGAGGGATCTTCCTCCACGCATCCTCATCTTTTGATGGCTTAGATTATTTCAGGAGTTCGGGCTTCGACACTTCGGGAATTCCACACACAGATGACCTGTTACCCTTGACAACTATATGTGATAACACATTTGGCATGAACTTATCTTGAACCGACCATCATCGTCCCTATGTATTTTCTCATCAGTTGGGCACAAAGAAGTTTTGAATGGGCAATTGGCATATCTCTGGCGATTTTATAAATATTCAAAACTTGATCTCAACATCTGGAAAATAAACTCAAAGCGATCTTGACATATTTGCATCCCAGAGCATGGAGCAGACACCCTCAATGTATAGTAATAGATGTTGTTTGATAGGAATGCTTTTTATTCTACATATGATGGGACTTATCCCACATCATTTACATAAACAAAAAAAATTGTGTTTATATATGCCAGCATTCCCTTCGTCTTTCGACGCATTGAGCACCCTATGCCCCCATGGACTCCTCCCTTGTGACTTAGATATTTTCTCGAAACTTGTGTTGAGAGCTTGATTCTTGGTGGATTGGCTCTCGGTCATATGATTGAAAATTTGATTATTTGGCTTGTTAAGCAAAAGGTAGCCCTTTTTAACTAAAAATATAGCCAAGCCCTTTGAAATTAATATGGAATAATAATAATATTTTATCTTAATTTCATTTTCAATGAAAATGAACATAGGCTTACTTAACGTATCAAGAGAAAATTTGAGGCTTTTGAATATTCATTTTTTTTAAATCTCGTTAATTATTTGTCTTTGAAGTATAAAGGAAAGGTAATTTTAGAAGTTTTGGGAAGGCTCACTAATTCATAATTGCGGAAATAAGTACAATATGGATTCAATGATGACAGAAAAATGAAGTTGGAATGAAAAAGGCGAAGAGCTAGCGAAATTGATAGGAAGTGGATGAGGATTTAAAGATTTTGATGGGGTCAATTTCGAGTGCTAACACTAATCTCTTCAAATGAGTTGAATATGGATCCAGAGAAGGTGAGATCAATTAGGGATTGGCCTTCTCCAAGATGTGTATTTAAGGTAAGAAGTTTTCATGGATTGGTGGGTTTTTACAGGAAATTCATCAGGAATTTCAGTAGCATTTGCGCACCTATACTGGATACCATAAAGAAGGAACATAAGTATTTTAATTGGACAGAGGAGGATGAAAAGGGATTTAGAGTGTTGAAAGAAAAGATAACATAACAACATATTCTAGTTCTGCCATATTTTAAGAAGACATTTCAAGTAAAGTGTGATGCTAGTGGAGTAGCCATTGACATTGTTTTGAGTCTAGACAATAAGCATGTTGCTCATTTCATTGAGAAGTTGAATGATGTCAAAAGGAAGTATTCCACATATGATAAAGGATTTTATGTTGTGATTCAAGCCTTGAAAAAATAGAGGCATTATCTTATTTCGAAGGAGTTTGTTTTATATTTTGACATTCAAGCATTGCAGTTTATAACCAGACAAGAGAAATTGAAACAGAGACATGTCGAATGGGTAGAATTCATACATAATTTTTCTTTTGTTATCAAGCATATTAGTGGAATCACTAACAAAGTTTCCAATGCTTTGAGCAAGAGATGTTTGATCTTGCAGGAATTTCAAGTGGAGACCTTAGGATTTGAACACCTCAAGGAGATGTATCAAGAAGATCTGGATTTCAAAGAAGCTTACAAAGCATGTGAGAACATTTTGTTGAGGGACACAAATCAGTGGATGGAATTATGATCCAAGGTGGACTATTATTCAAAGGAAGTCAGTTGTGTATCCAGAAATTCTCAATGAGGGATAACTTGTTGAAGGAAAAGCATAGTGGAGGATTGGATGGACATTTTGGCCATGATAAGATGTATGCATAGTTGAATTCTTCGTATTTATGGCCAGGTATGAGATATGATGTGAATAAATTTGTAAAATGATGCAGAATCTGCCAGTATGCCAAAGGAAAGTAGCAGAGCACTGGATTGTATCAACCATTTCCTATTCCAGACAGGCCATGGGATGCAATAAGTATGGATTTTGTTCTGAGATTGCCTAGAACCCATAGAAGATTGCCTAGAACCCATAGAGGAAGTGATTCAATCTTCGTAGTGATTGACATATTTTCGAACATGGAAAATTTCATTCCGTGTTAGAAAACCAACGATGCTACTCATATACAAAAATTATTCTTCAAGGAGGTTGTGAGATTACATGGATTCCCAAGAAGCATAGTTTCAGACAGAGACACTAAACTTGTGGGACACTTTTGGAGAACATTATGGAAGAAGCTGGGGACAAATTTGTCTTTCAGTTCATTGTATCATCCTCAAACAAATGGATAGACTGAAGTGGTAAATCGAAGTTTAGGAAACATGTTGAGGAGTTTGGTCACTGACCATAACAACCAGTGGGATCAAATTCTACCCCAAGAAGAATTTGTGTATAATGACTCACCATATAGGAGTACTGGAAAAATATCATTCTAGATAGTGTATGGAATGCATCCTAGAGGAATCTTAGAGTTAAGATATTTGGGGTGATATGAATTCTGAAGTGCAAGAACAGAGGATTTTTACGCAAAAATGCAGAAGCTACATGATTAGATTAAGGGACATGAACATGATAGCAACCAAAAGTACAAAAGTAGAGTAGACCAGAGAAGAAGAGAAGTAAAATTTGAGGTTGGAGATCAATTTTTAGCACATTTGAGCAAGGATAGGTTTCTAAAGGAAAATATAACAAGCTGATGTTGAAGAAGATAGGACCATGTAAGATCCTCATAAAAAAATTTGCAAACGCTTATGAGATCAAGTTGCCAGAAGACATTGGAATATCACCCATATTCAATGTAGTAGACCTGCATCCTTATAGGATGGATGATACTAGAAATACATATGGATAGGAGGAGATTAAGTGAAAGAAACAAATTCCTATAGGAGAGAAGCCACAGATAGAAAAGATCTTAGATCAGAGGATTGCTAAGAAGACCAGAAGGAAAGTTTATTTGAGTATCTAGTTAAGTCGAAGGACCATCCAATAGAAGATGTCAGTTGGATTACTAAAGCTGATATCTAGAAGAATGTAAAGTCAGTGCAAGAGCTCATGGAGAGGAGTCCATGAATCTTTTTGTCCAGAGTATGAGCAAGAGAATCGTCATCAATGTTCATCAAGTCAAGTGGAGGAAAACTCAACATCAAGTGTGCATTCAAAAATGTTTTGGGATCCAAAAATGAGAGCGTGTCATTTCTGTTTTGAAAGCATTGTAATTAAATATTTTAATGTTTTGAGTCTTGAGCCATTACATAAGGCCACCAAAGATTGTAATTATCTTAATAAGTTGTAGGATTGTACAGATATCGAGTAGTGACTCATATCTGTGTTGTAAATAGTATTTATTGTAATAAGCCTTTGTGGGAAAATGCTTTGATTATGATATGATAACACTAGTGTAGTCAGTAGGAAGCCTCGAGAAGCCCCTCTATGTATAAATATATGTAATGTATTCCCAAATGGGTGGTTGAAGAAGTTGAGAATGAATATTGTATTTTCTATTGAGAGTTATTGAACAATTACAAGAGAACCAACGTAAATCAAGGAATATAATAGAAGGAGAATTGCTTCCAGATATATGTACATGTTTTCCTTATGAGTTAATTGGGTAATGTCATGTTATTTTCTTCCTGTGTTCTATATGCATGTATATTGATTTTATGGTTAATTGAATGAACCTATAGTGTTCTGTAAGTTTCCATTGTTTCTCTTCTGAAGCACTGGTGCAAGGAGTTCACAATAGCCATGCAAGGAGTGTGAAGGTAGAGTCACCTACAGACTCATAAGTTCAGAAGAGATAATGTGAAATTGTGTAGAGTGAGTGCAAGGAGTGCACATATACTTAGTGGAGTATAAAATCTTGAAGAAGACCCTTTCAAGGTGTGCAAAGGGCCGACAATTAGTCAAGTGTTGAAGATTCTTTAGGGAGGTGAGCGCAATGAGTGCGTAGGAAGATTTCTCAAAATATTGAAGTATGAATTTTCTAGAGAGGCGAGGCGCAAGGCATGCGCAGGAAGCCCAAAGAATTCAAGTGTTAAAGCTCAGAAGAAAGAGTGAAAAGAATCCTTTGAAGGGGAGAGTCATTCATTTTCAAGGATCGAGTGGACGAGACCCACCTGAGGAGAAGCAAATATTTCCTAGATGTCAGATCTGGGAAAGTTCTGCGGATATTGACCCTTGAAGTCCTTCAGATGTCACGTGTTCAGATATTTTTGAGCAAGTATTGTGGAGGAGATGAATTTACTGAAGTTCTGGGATCTGAAGAAAATATGGACCGTCCTATTTCAGGGACACATGTCCATAGATCCAGAGTTGTTCGAAAGTTTGGCTATCCATATGTTTGGAGGTGTTGTAGCAGAAGTGTGAAATATTCTCAAAGTTTTGAAACCCATAACGAATATTATCCATTGGAGTGAAAATTCATGTGTTAGCAGATCTTGGAATCCGGAGGTTTGGTACTCTGGAGGAAATCTAGTGCGAGGTTGTTTGGTTTGAAAACTCCTGAAGGCTGGAGTTGATTTCGACCATCAGTCGATGTGGGACATGTGGAGAGTAGATATAGCCTCCATTGATTCAACTTTTGGAGGTATTTCAAGTTGAAGCAACCAAGACTCCCAAAGTCAGGAGTCTCGGAGCCAATCGTAGATGTTGTTTGCTGATAAAATGAGGATCGTCGATCCTTTCCATAGTATGGTTATTCACGATTTCAACCTTCAAAAGGTTTGCAATATATTTCTTTCAAAAGTCCCAAAGCCAAGAGTTCTGAAGTGTCTGAATTCTTTGGTAAAAAGAAGATTGACCCATGGTTTCGACTCAGAGTCACGTGGAGGACTCTACTGGCGAATAAGGTCCCTCGCTAGTGGATTTTAAGTGCAAACAAAAGGGAAAGGACCTGTGAAGAAGCAATTTTAGGGCTTAACGGGAGCTCGAGATCTAATTCGTCTCCATATTGTGAACGATCCTAGACCGGGAGGTCATGCAGGCCCTAGGAGGTGGTGGGGATTTGCGTCATTTGTTAAGAGTGACAAATGTGTTGTGGGTGCCAGAACTTAGGAGGAGTGTGCTCTCAGGCTCAGGGATTGAGTAGAATGGATTTGATGTAGCATTCTAGGATGGATAGGTGACTATTAAGCCCAAGGGATTTAGTTTAGAAACAACAGTTGTTCTCGAATTTAGAGAGATAAACTTGTATATGCTAAAGGGCCAACATTTATGAGCAATGGAAAGTAGCACAATGGAAGAGAACAAGGAGCGGGTAGCTTTCCCAGGTTGAGCATCTCAAAAGGAGTCATCCTTTAGGTTCCAGTGGGAAGGAGAAACCTTCCAAGTCTGTCAAGAAGAAGTCATGGTATGAGATGACCATGCAGGATGCTCAAGAGTAAGAGGCTTCTAGGAGCATGATCAGAGGGAAGTCTTCATAGATAGATCTGAGCAATATGGCAAGGATAGATTTCGTTTCAAAGGGAGCAAACAATCAGGTGGATTGGAGAGCAGGCATGGTATCATATATGATAGTGAATATAGAGCCACCTCCACGTGGTAGAAGTACCTTCCTCTCTAAGAGGGAGTGTTGATGTTTTTAGTAGCATCATACAGTTACTTCCATGTGGGAGTCATCCTGAATGCCTCTCATAATAATAGGAGATTCACTTGATTTAAGTGAATGTATTTTTGTAATAATTTAAGTTTAATTTAATTAAATTCCTAAGTATTTGGCATTAGTAATTAAATTAAGTCCTAGTTGTTAGATCTAAAGTGAATGTGATATTAGATCTCAACCATTGATCACTTTAAGAGATATAGGATTTTGGACTTAGGGTAAACTCAAGGTTATAAAAGAAACCCTATATGAGAGGATGAGACACACAATACATACACACAGAGTGAGAGAGTGGTCTCTCATTGATTGGGTGGAGAATGACATTCATCCAAGTGTGAAGGGAAGGGGATCAGGATAGGAGCCAAGGGGCAGCAAGGGAGATAGCAACCAACTAGAAATATTGAAGGATTGACCTTAAGGTTTGTAGGGCTTCATTATCTGTTATTTTTGTATTCCTCAAGTGGTCCATTTTCCCAGGACAGGAGTCCAGAATAATAATAATAAATCTCACATATCTGGTTTTCCCTTCGAGGTTTTTCCAGGGGTTATTTACCCAGAAATATTTGTGCAATGTGTTTTGGTTTCTATTTTATTTTCTCCCACTAAATTTATCGTTAATAACCTAGATGTATTATTGTTTAGTAAATGCATTTTGCTCGAAATTAATAGTTGGGTGTTAGGTTTACATAAATTAACATTGTTTTCTTACTATTCATTTGGACATTCTCCTCAAGTATGTATTAAATGGTTAAATGGGGAAAGAGGTGGCACCAAAATTAATGTAAAGTTAAATATAATAAAGTACTCTTGGATACCCAACTAGTATTATTCTGATTGTTTCTTTTGCGACATAGTATTAGTTTTTTCGACTAATGGATGGAATGACTGGAACTATTGTTGGTATGTCCATACAATTTTGTTTTTGAATAGTCTACAAATATGTTTAAGTTAATAGCAAGTTGGGCTAGTTGGTAGGTGGAGATGAAATGCTCTATGAAGAGTGGAATGGATTTATGTGTATTTTGATTTCTCCTCGAAATAGAAAGTATATAGTTTTTTTCTTTGGAAAAAAAAATTTCCTCTTGGAGAAAAGGGATGAATATGTGAAAGGACAAATTATATAATTTGGAAGGTTAAGAAAATGAGAGGGGAAGCTTTTTCAATAAAACTGAAACTTCCACCTCACCATAAGGCCAAGAGAGGGTAGTGATTTTGTAAATGGATATAAATGATAGAAACTCAAAGTAGAAGGGGCTTTTGGCTCTTCGAGCTTTTATGTATCGATGTTGAAATTTATAATGGGGAGAAGCCATCTTTGGCCAAGAAGATTTCTGGAGAATTTTGACTGATGTGTTGTACTAGACATTGTGGACTATTCTTGGTTGTTTATTGAGCATTGGGGTTGTTGTAAGAATTTCCTTTACACTATATAGTATTCTCATGTTTAGATTTTACATTCTTATTTGTGTTTTCTGAAAATGTTTGTCTAAACCTATAGGCACAAAGTTGTGATTAGTTGTTTAATATCATATTATTCTTGGTTTTGCAACTATTTGCTTATATTCCTACATTTATTTCACAATCAACTCATTTTTTGGTATAATGGTGATGATATGTTTAGTTATGTGTTTACTTTATTGTTCCATTAGTTTATCTTGAGCATATTTTTTTCATTTTTCATTCTACATATTAGATTAGAATATCTGAAATGGTGGACCGAGCCATGAATAGTAGAAACCAAATCATGAATGGTTGTTGGGATAGAATATGAATGGGTTCACTACACCAATTGGGGAGAAATCTAATTGGGACTTCTCATCAGGAGTGAACCCCTTGCTTTTGAGTGAGACATTTTGATCGATCAACAAAATTTAAAGTGGGTTATTTCTCTATTTCTTTATGAATTTATCCTTTTTATTTCATGCCCACCCTCTCCCTTGGCCATGATAGTGCTATGGTTGTTGAGGAAGTGACGGTAACATTGTGAATTGGGCATGGGATTAGCTATGGTGGGGTATGTCTACTTCTATGTGTGTTTCTACCTATCTCTATGTGCCCTACTACACATATATCATGGGACATTTCCATTGTCACAATAAGTGTTGTGTGCTCTATGACTTGAGGGAGGTTCATAGAGGAATTCAAAGATGTGAGAGGAAATTGATGAGGTTCATTGTAGTGTTGTGAGTTCCAAAACCTTGTGGAATAGATGGAGGGATGAGTTGGAGTAAAAAATTATCTCTGAGAATAGGGTTAGGGATGCTCATGCACTTGAAACTATCTCCCAACTATTAGTGTTAAAGGATTTTGAGAAAGAATATCAAGCTTGTATGCAAGTCTCTCTCATGATACACTCGGAATTGGATTTGTATATGATTCCATTGATCGGTGTCTAGTTCATATAGTAGTGGCCCATATCAATCTTCCTCACACTATCATTATGACTCATATCCCTTTGCCCTTAGTTTCTGTGGGAGATTCAACAATGGGTGAATTTTCTACTAGAAGTATGGGGGGTGAGGTGACATTGGGCATATTTAATGTGGTTGCAAAGTAAAGTTATGAAGTGGCTAACCCCAAGAACTAGCAAGATGAAAAAATGTCATCTCTAGAATTAGTTATGGAAGCGCAAGTGGATCTGAATAATATTGTCATGTAGTGTTATTAGTGTTAAAGTTTGTAAGATATTTTAAGCTAAGCCTATTTTTGTTTGAAGGTTATGTCCATTTTTTAAATTGTTTGTATTATATCATTAATCAATTTAACCATAAGTCATACAAAATCTAACCATTCAACCATAACTATATCTAATACAAAATATAACCATTATTGTTTAAAAAATAATTACATAATAATATAATAAATATTAATAGCAAACTTGCACAAATGATATATATAAAATTTGATCTACCCTTAGTTAAATATAAATATGTTATCTATGGTCAAATATATTGGTTTTTGTACTTTGATACAAATTGATACCTCCCTTCATAACTAAATTCATTAATGTATTTCTCAAGAAGCACTAAATTTGCTAATCTACTTATAAAAAACATGAATATGTTTTTCAAAATGTGGTCTAAATGTAACTCTTGTTTAGAAATTACCCTTATTCTTTAGCTATTATAAAAATAATTTATTAGGATTAATGTAACTCTTGTTTATAAATTACCCTTATTCTTTAGCTATTATAAAAATAATTTAAAATAATTTATTAAGATTTACTTTCATGGTTCAACATAGTACTTTTTTTTATAAATGAAATTACCCTTAATCTTTAGCTATTATAAAAATAATTTATTAGGATTTACTTTCATTGTTCAACACAATACCTTTTTTTATAAATACGTGATCTCATTTTGATGCTTTATAAAGTATTTGCTTTGGATGTAAGTGTATGGAACTTAATTAACTAAAATGTTTAATAATAAGGATTTTTTTTATATATCATGATTTTTTAAGTTTAGCTTTAGTTAATAGTTTTTCAATATGGACATGGCTTGCTAAGTGAGATGGTCGTTAGCCTCTTTTGGATGCTTCATGACTTTGGAAGGCCAGAGGGCCAAATCTACTCACTCACTTAATTCACCACCTTCAAATCAATAGGTGGTAGACAATGAGGCTTCTTGATTTCTCTTTGTGGTTACCTAACCCGCCAAATAGATGTCATGCCATGTCAGTGAATTATTTATGATATGCCATAGAGACTAGACAAACATTGAATTATTTATAATATATCAAGAAAACTACATAAATGTTGAATTATTTAAGACATAACAAAGCAACTAGAATAACAAAATTGTATACATTGAACTCCTCTATATAAATATGATTGTAAAGATTGAACCTCCTTTTCAAAAAGAATATGCGTGATTCTAAAGATTAAACTTGCTATTTAGATTTATTTTTTTTCAAAAATTATAAATATGCAATGAGAAATAATAAATAAATTTCATAAATACACATTATTGTTAATAAAATTTTCAATGAATAAACAATGTAAAATAGAACATATAGACGCTAACACATTGGGATTTAATTTAATGGATTGGGATTTAATTTAATGGTTTGAAATGAGACATTTTTTAATAAGTAATTCCATTTTTATTTTTGTTTTGTCATGTCATGTAATCGATTTGTATCAAAATGATTGCAATTTAGTTAACCAAAACCTTTACAACTAATCAAGTTCGTCCCTTTCTTTTTTTTTATCAAATTTAGTAATTTTATTTTTAAGATAGGAACAAAATTACAAGCATAGATGCCCATGGCATTCTTCTAACGGTGAGCCCATCAGAATTTGTTCAAAAAAAAGTCAAGGATTTTCTAGATATAGAGTAGTAACTATAGCTTACAAAATTACATCAATAGTTCGAAACATTCCTAACAAAAATCAAGTCATAAAATTAAATACATAGAAAATATATATTATTTATAATTACTATAAAAAAATGGATTATAAAAAAATGGATTTTGAATCTGGTCCTTTATATTAGCAGCTAATAAGTCTTATATTATCTTATACAGAGTATGAACTTAGATATAGATAGGGGATCAATTAGTCAAGTTGGAGCCAAGAGTCATGAAGATATTCAGTGGAGTCATCATGGGTTTTTTCATAAAATTTCCATGTGCCTCTATCCATTTCCAATCCGACTTTAGAGAGGTGATCCACTTCATGAATCATGCCCCTATAGACATGATCAAAAGTGAGATGAGAGATGTACATTAGGTTGTTTTTGATATTTTGGAATAGTGGCATAAATGTGTAGTTTTGCAAGGAGAAATCCCCATTCATCCATTTTATCACAAGTTGAGAATCCCCATATAAGTGGAGCTTAGTAATGCCTCTTTCCCGGGATAGTTGCAAGGTGATTTTAGTGGCATAATTTCACTAAAATTGTTTGTTCTTTTCCCAAGGCCTACTAAAAAGGAAATGGAATGTTGATTTGTGAGATGTATTATACCACCTTCCACTCGCATAGAGGGCCCCCCTTGGGCTTCCCCATTAAAAAACTCCCAAGACTTATAGGTTAGTATTTGGATTTCCTGGTTCTTTCTTCTTTGCTTGGTTTGAGAGCTTGGTGGATAAGAAAAAAGGATGGCTAAGCTCTGAATAGAACAAAGAAATGGAGATGGATCCTTGTCTTTGAAAAGAGTATGATTCCTAGCAATCCATATACCCCAAGATATAGTTAGGGGAGGGTCTTGAACTTATGTGTGAGTCGATTGTTGAACCAATTTTTTAGAGATTCCTCTATAGTTTCACCACCCCATACACAAGAGGTCCCTAACGACCTTTGTATCTCCATCCATTCCTCCAATGTGACCTTGCAACCCAAGATGAGATGATGATTAGTCTCTAAATCTTGGCTACAAAAGTAACATCTATGAGGTCCTTTGTAATACCCATGTTTTCCCCAAATTGTAATTAATCATGTTTTACTGTGCCATGGTTGTAGAAATTTTAATACAAATTATGTATTGTCTGGATTCTCCTAATCTAACAATTATATGCCATTGTTAAATACCGAATCGCTTCTACAAATATTCTTGCGGAATTTAAAACATGATCGCCAATTGCAATATCAAGAAGAGAGATCAATCACACATAACGCAGATGTTTTACCGGGAATGCATAAAGCTAAAAACCCCACTATCATATATTATGTGTATATCATGGATCATGAAACAATCTCATACAAAAATCTAATCCAAGAGCTCTCAGTACAATATACAATCATCTCACACTGTCATACAAAAATTGGCAAATGCATGTGCCAATTTACTGCCTCCAGATAGCCTACCTCCTTTGTGCAATCCCTGCTAATGGAAATCCCTGCAATGAATGAATCCCTCTTGCCTAGGTTGTGCATTCCTCATGGGCACATCCAATGTGTGTGTGGTTGCATGAGTGCACTCACTAATGTCACAATTGATAGTCAAACTGTCCATTTCACCTTCATCTCAACTGGGTCTCCACTAGATCTGACGTGCATGTAGTTAACAATTGTAAATCTTCAGTTGCATGTGAGACCACTGATTGTGAATTAATTAATAATTAATTCACTGATCTCTCACTAGTGTAAGTTACAACTAGTACAACTGATCTTAACTCAATTAACTGAGTTAAACTACTTTACAACTCACATAACTACACATATAACTCTGTTACAACTTCGAATCACTCAGTTACAACTAATTCGACTTGCATGTCACACCAATCAACCTTTGAACTCGAATTTCCTATAGCTAATTGATTTGCCACTTCAGTTAACTATTTCCAATTTCTCATTGAGAATAGATTAATATTTATTGTCCAACTATTATTAACGGATAATAATAGTTGACATACATCTATAAGTAGAATTTGCTCACCATCTATAAATAGACATCATCTATAAATAGAATTTTCTCATCATCTAAAAATAGTCTTCCACCTAAAAATAGCTTGAGGCTCCATCCTAGTGTAGGTGCATAATTTTCACTAGGATCTTCTTGTTGAATCTCAACACTCCCTCTCAACAAGAAAGGGATTATCCTTCACCTCGATCCTATCTCTATGGTATTCAAATTTTCTCCTGGTGAGCGCCTTTGTCAGAATGTCTTCATCCTAATCTTCTGTAGGAATGTACTGAAGAAACATGATCTTCCACTGAACACAATCTTTGATATGATGATACCAGATATCTATATGCTTAGATCTATCATGAAACACATGATTAATTGAGAGTTTAATGCAACTCTGGTTATCACAATGAATCACTGTCTCACATGCAGCTTCATAGTCTCACATGCATGTGAGACTATGATTCAGACTATGTGAGTCCACTGAACTGAGTGCCACGGATCTATGCTTCCTTCTGTACCAAGAAACAGTTGTAGATATGATACTAAAGATCCCCCTTGATGTGCTATTTTTGTTTGTTGGGCTTCCCACCCAATCTGCATCCGTGAAGCCATGCAACTTCACCTCATCCGTCTATCTGTACCATAATTCGTACTCACATGTGCCCCTTAGGTATCTCAAGACATGCTTACCCACCTTCCAAAAGAACTTGGTAGGATTAACCATCGCTTGACTCAACTGGTTAACCGCATAGAAAATGTCTGGTCTCATGTTCACTAATTAGTGAACCTACTAGTTGTTTATAGACAGTAGCATCCACTACCTCTCCAGAAGTAGCATCCTCTTTCCTCCAGTTTCCTGGAAGAGGAGTATCCATGGGTTTGCAGCCCTCCATGTGAAACTTACCTAGTATCTCCCTTGCATACTTGCCTTGAGACACAAAAATTTCACCATCTCGCTGCCATATTTCCAATCCAAGGAAATAATGAAGGAGGACCATATCCTTCATCTCAAACTCCTTTGCAAGATCCTCCTTGCATGAGTGTATCATCTACTCATCACCAGTCAATATTAAATCATCAACATAAAGAACAATGATTAAAATATTACCCTCCACCACTGCATCAACCCAAGTGGGATCCTGCACTGCTTCCTGAAAGGAAGATGGTTCAGTCACAATACATTTTCTCATGAGAGACATGTATCCAATAAATCGATCAGGAGAATTTCTCTGTCTGCATTGTGAAGTAGGGTCTCCTACATTCTGTGTAGCATCTAGTCTCAATCTATCAGCTTCTGTGGTGAGATTTCTACCATTTCTGATGGATGGCTCTACATGAGTGGCTTCCTCCACTCCATGAACCTCCTAATGTGGCCGATCCACATCTTGAGACTCATCTTTGGGAACCAGCAGTTCCTCCTCTGCATGCAAGTCTAGCTCCCTCTCAAGCGACAACCACATGGATTTCCCCTCATCGAATTTTATATCCCATCGCATAACAATCATCTTACTATTAAGAAAATACACACGATAATTATGGGGTGTTTTTGTGTACCCCAAAAATATCCCAACTTCAGCAATCGGCTCCAGCTTCTTCCTAGCGTTCTTGGTCACATGCACATAAACAGATGAGCCAAAAATATTAAAGTGAGAAACAAATGGTTTCTTACCAGTGAAATCTTCTTCAGGTGTACTCATGCCAAGTACTCTATGAGGACAACAGTTTTTCACATAAACCACAGTGTTGCATGCTTCCGCCCACAAATGCATTGGTAGGCCCTGATCATGCAACATCACTCGTGTTGCACCCATGATCGTTTTGTTCTACCTCTCCGCGACCCCATTTTGTTGTGGCTATGAGTTCTTTTTGAATTCCTTCTTTGTTGTAGAATTATTTGAAATCATTATAGATGTATTCTCCACCATTATATCTCTTCAGAGCCTTCACTTGCTTCCCCGAATATTTCTCCACCAATTTTTTTAACTCCCATAACTTTGAGAATGTTTGATCCTTCTTCTGCATGAAGAAGATCCAACATTTACGACAAAATTCATCAACAAAAATAACATAATACTTATTTTTTTTGTTGAAGCAATCGAGAATGGTCCACACATGTCTTTGTGAACTCTCTTCAAGATCACCGAAGCACGGTTCTCCTTTTCATGAAAGGTGGACTTTACATACTTCCCCATGGTGCAACCCTTGCACTGATCTAACTGAGCAAGTGTTCCCATTGGAAGTCTAGTAGATATTTGCTACATGATTTTCAAGGCTCCATGATGAAGATGGCCCAATCACTTGTGCCATAATTCTCCCTCATCCCGACTCACCACTTTTACTGCCTTTCCCATCATGGCAGCGCAACCATCTACCTCCATATTGTAAATATTATTAACTTGAATCCCTATCTTCTTGACTTGACTTGTTGTTTTATGTTGCAGGAATTTTTTTCAATCGTTGAAAACAATGTCATAGCCTCTGTCCTCCAACATTGCAACTGATACCAAGTTTTTCTTTTGACCTGGAACATGCATAACATGTTTCAATTGAAATGGTTTATCTGACTCCCTCTGAAAGGTAATGGTACCAATGCCAGTCACAATGTATCGTCCATCGTCGCCCATCTCTATCTTCATTTTGAGATATTTCTCCTCCAAGTCACTGAAAAGATCCTTATCTCTCGTCACATGGAAGGAAGCGACACTATCCAAATACCACACCAATCCCAATGCACTTGATGCCATGCATGTGATCAAGGAAAAGTCAAGTTCAAATTGCAAGGCAAGGGCTTCACCAGTTGCATCTCCAACAACCTTCTTTTTCTTCTTCTTCTGTAGACAATTAGTAGTGAGATGCCCATGTTCGTGACAATAAAAACACTTCACTTTGGACAAATCCAGCTTCTTGACTTTAGACTCGGATTTTGAATGGAATTTATTCCCCTTCCCTTTCCTTGCCTTGGCAGACAAAGCACAATCCTCTTCATCATCATGTTTTGATGAAGAGCCATCTCTGGTGTTCCACCTGAACTCCTCCTGTGCTAGATCCGACCATAGTCGTTCCCAATCTGGAAATTTTTCCCTTCCATTGACAGAGTCTTGATAACTATGCCAATTCTTGGGAAGTCCTAGGAGATCCAAGCTTACCAAATGATCATCAGCGACTGTTATTCCCACACTCCCCAACTCATCTTGACATTGGACAAATTTCGTGAGATATTTTGGAATGGAGTCGCCCTTCTCCATCTTGATCTTCCTGAGTTTATCTTTGAGCGCCAATTTCCTATGGTTGCTACTTTTTTGGAATAGATCCATCAAAGCCTTCCACATTGCATATGGTGTGGTTTTCCCATGGATGTTTGAGACAATGTGGTCTTGTACTCCCTCCAACAGGATCCTCCTCGCCTTTTCCACTTTCTTTTGACATGCATCAATATTTGCATCGTCTACAACATCTGGCTTAGGAACATCCTTGTCAATGAATTCCTTCAAGCCATTGTCTTCGATTACTGCCTCCATCTTTTCCTTCCAAGAAATGTAGTTCAAGATGCCCTCGAGTGCATACTCTAACCTCAAGCCATTGAAATCCATTTTGATCTTGAATCAGCTGTAGCACCAAGAAAGTCTTTCTGCAAATTTGAATTCTATCAAATCACAGACTCAGCTTCTACAATCTTGTGCGCTCTGATACCATGTAGAAATTTTAATACAAATTATGTATTGCCTGGATTCTCCTGATCTAAAAATTATATGCCACTATTAAATACATAATCTCTTCTACAAATATTCTTGCATAATTTAAAACATGATCACCAATTGCAATATCAAGAAGAGAGATCAATCACACATAACACAGATGTTTTACCGGGAAATCATAAAGCTAAAAACCCCACTATCATATATTATGTATATATCATGGATCATGAAACAATCTCATACAAAAATCTAATCCAATAGCTCTCAGTACAATTTACAATCGTCTCACACTGTCATACAAAAATTGGCAAATGCATGTGCCAATTTACTGCCTCCAGACAACCTACCTCCTCTGTGCAATCCCTGCTAATGGAAATCCTTGCAATGAATGAATCCCTCTTGCATAGGTTGCGCATTCCTCATGGGCACATCCAATGTGTGTGTGGTTGCATGAGTGCACTCACTAATGTCACAACTGATAGTCAAACTGTCCCTTTCACCTTCATCTCAACTAGGTCTCCACTGGATCTGACATGCATGTAGTTAACAGTGGTAAATCTTCAGTTGCATGTGAGACCACTGATTGTGAATTAATTAATAATTAATTCATTGATATCTCACTAGTGTAAGTTTAGTTACAACTAGTACAACTGAGATTAACTCACTTAATTGAGTTAAACTACTTTACAACTCACATAACTACACATGTAACTTTGTTACAACTTCGAATCACTCAGTTACAACTAATTCGACTTGCATGTCCCACCAATCAACCTTTGAACTCGAGTTTCCTATAGCTAACTGATTTTCCACTTCTGTTAACTATTTCCAAGTGCTCATTGAGAATATATTAATATTTATTGTCCAACTATTATTAAGGGATAATAATAGTCAACATACATCTATAAATAGAATTTGTTGAGCATCTATAAATAGACATCATCTATAAATAGAATTTTCTCATCATCTAAAAATAGACTTCCACCTAAAAATAGACTGAGGCTCCATCCTAGTGTAGGTGCATAATTTTCACTAGGATCTTCTTGTTGAATCTCAGCAATGGTATGCAAACAATGTAAATGTATTATTTCTTAATTGTAAATGCCAACAATTGACTGTGGGGTGAAGCCTTAAAAGTACTGACCGTGATACCACTAGAGGAAAGAGTGAGGTAACATGGAGAGGGGATTCATGTGTAGTGAACATCTCAAACCACCTTGATGAATGATATAGAGGAAATAATCATAATTGTTCTAGCTTATAGAAGAATCAAAATAGTGAGAATTGGTTGGTAATTGAAAAAAAAACCTCCCTCAATGAATACAAGTATAGAGAACTAATGGAGGGGATGGTACTTTTACCTCATTTTTTTATATTAACCCCATGAGTCTTCCTGACACAAGAAAGAGGGGATAGGTTGAGAACATTAACAAGGGGGGTTTCATGTAAAATAGGCATATGTGAAAGGGGGAAATGGACAGATAGCAAGAGGAGAATGGGAGAGGTAGATTTTTTTGGAGGATCAAAAAAGAGTCTGGGAACCCAACTTGAGTGAGAGGTCGCGATATTGATGCTTGAAGGGCATCTAATAAACCTCTATTGGATTTGGAATAGATGGGTGAAAATGGACATGTTACTAAGAGTGGGGAAACCCTCATCTACCAAAAAATCCTTGAGAACCTAAGAGAGATCTCCCTGGTGGTATCATGGCTTGGCACGAGGGTGGCTAGAATGTAGAGAATTGTTGCATTTGAGCCTAAAGTTGGGTGGAAAGGCGAACACCCACAGTTAGTTGGTTGGTCACCAATTGTAATAGATAAGTATCCCTACACCCTATGTAATTGAAATGAAATGGTTGGATGCCTTTATTTGTATGCAAGAATGTGTATGTTTGTTGATGACTAGATTGGTTGTCTCATTGCAAGTCTGAGTACTTGATCCAAATTATTTTCAGAACGAAATGAAATCATAGATATTACAACGAAATACTCATAAAAATTTCCATAAACAAAGAGATACATCAATACATGAGTTCAATTAATGAAATAAATGTACAAAGACTGTAAAAATATAGAGTGCAAGACTCGTAAGAATGGTGGCATATTTATCTCTAAGAAGAGATGTGACGGCTACACTCATTCACAAGAAGATGATTACAATGAGGCTCTGAAGGCATTTTATGATAAACATGAATGCCAAAACCCTAGACATTCAAAAACCTAACCATAGGAGATGAAGTGCCAAAAGTCATGTGGGCCCCGTTGGGGTAAGTTAGTACATTAACTTCTCGGGGTCGTAAATTTTGCATGCGATCTCCATTTTAGGCGTGTGATATCCCATTGGAAAGGTCTTTTCGAGAAATACACATTATGTCATCAAACTCTAACTTTGTCTATAGTTTGACCGTGGCAAGCCAAAAAACACTGTTTAGAGCCCCAAAATGGGCCTGGAAGTACAGAAAGATGTACTGACATGAAAAAATCCAAAATAATCCAGTTGGAATAGGTGGGTTGCCACCAATATCCACTTGGATGTTGTGTAGGGATTCAAGACAGCCCCGTAAGTGCAGAAACCACAATTAAAAAGAAATTTCCCCATTATAGAGAAACTTGTTGAACTGAAAATTGTCAAGATGAGCTAGTTTTAATTTAGAACAGGTGGGTGGCCACCAATATCCACCTGGATCAATCCTACCCCCTTAGGAAGCAATGGTATCCATTTCATTGAGCACCCAAGGAAGAGGGGAAAGTGTTTTATGAATCTAAATCTTGGTGAGTTGTGTGCCTTGTTGGAGAAGTTACATTGCTTGGTCTGTGGAAGGTTGTCATGAACTTGTTGCTAATGGGGTTGAATCTGTTCCACCAACCTGTTGTCTCTAGGCTTGATGTGGCATTGTGTAGGCACCATTGTAGGTGAAGGAACAATATCTTCTTTCTCTTATGAAATCTTCTTCTGGTGGATAGAAGGTGTTGAGGCTGTAGTGGTTGTAGTGTCCTTCTGTTCATCCTTTGAACATACTATAAAAAGGATGCATTTTGCAGTATGAGAGATTACCTTGCGACATTTTGGTGGAACAATAGTCAGAACTACCTCTAGTATATTGTAGATCTGACCCCCCAGAGTAATAATGACAATATGGGGTCGAGACTTATAAACAACATGATGTTTCCACATATATGGTTGGCCCAAAACAACATCATAGACATACAGAGGGGAAACATCACACACTATCTCATCCTTGAATGTCTGGATTCCATAGGACATCTGACACTGTTGGCTGACACGAAGATGCATCCCTGGTGAAGCCACTCGATGTTGTATGGATACAAGTGTGGTGTTGTCAACAACCCCAATTTTTTGACAACCTCAGTTGAGATGAGTTTATTTTGGCTGCCACTATCAATAATGAAATGTGATGGGGTCCACTTCACCCACATCTATGAATGGAAGAGGCGCTCCCCTGCTTCAGGATCTACTGGTTCTTCAAGTTGAATTTTTGCGGTTGCAATAGTAGAAGTGGGGTCTATGTCAATGATCTGTCTAGTTTCAATATTTTCTAGATCAGAGTCTGAATCAGGGTTCGGCTCCTTGTCTTTGACCTCAACCACAAATTACTCTTTCGAGCAACATTCATCGTTGTTGTGCCAAGTGATTTTGTGGAAGTTGCACCACTTCCCAGTGTCAATATTCATCTTTACTTTACCCTTGTTTTCCTGTGTCTTGGACTAGTTGTCAAGAGGTTGTTGGTTAGGGATTCCTTTACCATGCTATGGTTGTTTCGGATTTGGAGACTCAAAATCCCATTTTTTCTGGTGCTTAAATTTCTGCTCGATTTTGACAGCATATTGATAGGAAGCTCCCAATGATGAGATGTTTAGGAAATCCATTTCGGTTTGGATGTACCTATGTAGAACCCCATGTTATTTCAGAACCAGATGGTGCTCAAATAATTTTATACCCATCTTGGTGCGCAAGGTATGGAAATTATTTGTGAACTATGGCACTATTTGGCTTTTCTCTTTCCGTAGTGTGGTCCATCTCATGTATTGGTCTTCATAATTATCAACAAGGTAGTATTGTTCCTTGACCGCATCCACAAAAAAATCCCAAGTGGGGTCGGCCCCATATATTCCATATTCCTCTATGGAACTTTGCTCCCAGTAATTTTCCCACCAATGTTTGACATGGGAGAGAGCCTTGAGGAGTGCGAAGGTGATTTTTTCCCTGTCAGAAAAATTGTGAACAGAGAAATAACCTTCTAGTAGATTCAACCATTTTTCTAAGGCATCCGCATCTATTTAATCTTCAAATACAGGAATATAAAAATTAACTTGTACCTTGAAGGGAGAGGTTCCTCCAAAGTGGCCACTTGATGAATATGAGCATGTTGCTATCGACAAGCATTGAAGGATGTGGGAAAAATTCTCCATCATTTCATCCCTCTGCCACGCGAGAGCTTGCTCAAGCAACAGGTTAATATAATATTGTTCTCCATTGTTTTTCTTTTCTTCTACCATAGAGAGTTTCTTGGGCGTGCAAGAGATATTTTCCTCAAGAGAGACAAGTTCAAGACCCAACTTTCTATACTCAGACCTCATCAGGGACATGCACTGAAAAACGATCAAAAGCATCTTTCTCTAATACCACTGATCCGGATTATTTTTGGAACGAAATGAAAGTATAGATATTACAATAAAATACTCATAAAAAAATTTAGAAATAGAGAGATACAACAATACATGATTTCTATTAATGAGAGAAATGTACAGAGACTATAAAAATACAGAGTGCAAGACTCGCTAGAATGGTGGTAGATTTATATCTGAGAAAAGATGCGACGACTACACTCATTCACAAGAAGATGAATACAATGAGTCTCTAAAGGAATTTTTATGATAAACATGAATGCAAAAACCCTAGACATCCAAAAACCTAACCTAGGAGATGAAGCACCAAAAGTCATGTGGGCCCCGTTGGGGTAAGTTAGTACATTAACTTTTTAGGGTCGTAACTTTTGCATACGATCTCCGTTTTAGGCATGTGATAGCCCATTGGAAAGGTAGTTTCAAGAAATACACATTATACCATCAAATTATGACTTTGTTTATAGTTTGACTGTGAAAAGAAGAAAAAAAAACATTGTTTATATCCCCAAAATGGCCTTGGAAATACAGAAAGATGTACTAACATGAAAATTTCCAAAATAAGCATATTGGAATAGGTGGGAGGCCACCAATATCCATCCAAATGTTGTGAAGGGATTTAGGACAGACCTATAAGTGCAGAGCCCACAATTACAAAGAAATGTCCCCATTACAGAGAAACGTGATGAACTGAAAACTGACCAGATGAGCCAATTGGAATTTGAAATAGGTGGGTGGCCACCAATATCCACCTGGATTAGTACTTGAGTATTGATGGACTAAAATGAAGGATTATTTTCTATGAATGTTGTCTTGAATGGGCAGATATTCATGTACAATCTGAAAGGAATCCATGTATTGTGTGTCAATTCTCATGTTGTAAAATGCGTAATTTAGGCATACGAGAGAACTCATGAACCTTATATGATTTTGAGAAGGGACAAGTGAGTATGATGAATAAATTATTGATCTCTCTGAGGTGTATGAGAAAGACCGATTGTAGGTCTAGACATGAGAACTGCAAGTCCTTGAATTGGGAAGCTTGCAAGCCATGAAAATCGTATTGGGAGAACAACCAAAGGTACCTCGAGATGGATATCAAAATGCCTCAGTTCTTAAAGGAAGTCCCTATGCAATCAAATGGATTTGAGCCAAGTGAAACCTTATACCATTGAAATGGAAAGTTTACACAAAGAAAACCATCACCCAAATGGTAAAGAGTGAATACCTTAGTCTTCTTGAATAAGGGACTACAAAGTTATTGAAGGATTGGTAAGTCTTATATAGGACTTGGAATAAATCTCTAACCTACCAAGTCCTTAATAGGATAGTTATAGGGAGATGAACCCTTATTTTAAGCTATAAGGGATCATAGCCATTGGATTGGAATAGTGAGAATATCTAGACCATTAATTGGGATGTAAATCAGAAGAGAACCCATGTCACTAGCCCGATTTATAGGTAGCAGTTGATCCATCTAAATATCATAGGAAAGGAGATCATTTCCGTTGGTCAGGAATGAGCCATCGGATCATTTCAACACAGGGTTGTGTTAGAACCCTATATTTCATAGTATCACATGGTGATTAAAATTTCTTCTTCCAGTCATATTTCATTGTAAATTATATTTCATTATGCAAATGATTTACAAAAAGAGAAAAGAAAAATAAAAGGATAAAAATAGAAAAAATGAAAAGAGGGTACAAAAGAAAGAGAAAAAAGAAAAATAAAAGAAAAGAAAAAAGAGAAAAATATACCCCATCAAAAATAAATGTAGTTTGAATCATATTGTATAATCATGATCAAACTTGTTGAATTTATGTTGATAGGTTAGAGAATAAGTTTGGTCAAATTGTTCAATCTTGGCCAAATTAGTTAGGTTAGAGTAATAATTAATCCAATAGTCTAAGTTGGATTAATATGTTAGATGCCTAGGTTAGTATATAGGTTAGTGATGTTTGTCTCATGAAAAATTGAAAGGGATTTTGAAATATACCCTTAGTTGAATAAATTTGGGTATTTATAGCTTAGGAAAATAATGTATGATGTAAAAGGGGAAAAAAGTAAGCTTAGCACTACCTAGCGCATATTTTTATCCTAATTTTACTAGAGTAAAATACCTTTTGTGGTGTAGTGGCTAATTCTCGCACATGTTGTCAGTGGCGACATTCATCATCGTGCAGATCAACGGTCCTCAACACATTTCGGACCCCCTCCCCCCCGATCTTTCTTCCTTTAATGGTGGGGGGGTGGGCGGGGGGCCTAAAAAGTGGTTTCCCCCCGCATCGGTCCCACCTAACGTGGCACTCTCACAACATTTTAGAA
>JZKD02S1861574.1:280958-300177 GCA_000966675.3 Picea glauca | reverse complement strand
TTCTAAAATGTTGTGAGAGTGCCACGTTAGGTGGGACCGATGCGGGGGGAAACCACTTTTTAGGCCCCCCGCCCACCCCCCCACCATTAAAGGAAGAAAGATCGGGGGGGAGGGGGTCCGAAATGTGTTGAGGACCGTTGATCTGCACGATGATGAATGTCGCCACTGACAACATGTGCGAGAATTAGCCACTACACCACAAAAGGTATTTTACTCTAGTAAAATTAGGATAAAAATATGCGCTAGGTAGTGCTAAGCTTACTTTTTTCCCCTTTTACATCATACATTATTTTCCTAAGCTATAAATACCCAAATTTATTCAACTAAGGGTATATTTCAAAATCCCTTTCAATTTTTCATGAGACAAACATCACTAACCTATATACTAACCTAGGCATCTAACATATTAATCCAACTTAGACTATTGGATTAATTATTACTCTAACCTAACTAATTTGGCCAAGATTGAACAATTTGACCAAACTTATTCTCTAACCTATCAACATAAATTCAACAAGTTTGATCATGATTATACAATATGATTCAAACTACATTTATTTTTGATGGGGTATATTTTTCTCTTTTTTCTTTTCTTTTATTTTTCTTTTTTCTCTTTCTTTTGTACCCTCTTTTCATTTTTTCTATTTTTATCCTTTTATTTTTCTTTTCTCTTTTTGTAAATCATTTGCATAATGAAATATAATTTACAATGAAATATGACTGGAAGAAGAAATTTTAATCACCATGTGATACTATGAAATATAGGGTTCTAACACAACCCTGTGTTGAAATGATCCGATGGCTCATTCCTGACCAACGGAAATGATCTCCTTTCCTATGATATTTAGATGGATCAACTGCTACCTATAAATCGGGCTAGTGACATGGGTTCTCTTCTGATTTACATCCCAATTAATGGTCTAGATATTCTCACTATTCCAATCCAATGGCTATGATCCCTTATAGCTTAAAATAAGGGTTCATCTCCCTATAACTATCCTATTAAGGACTTGGTAGGTTAGAGATTTATTCCAAGTCCTATATAAGACTTACCAATCCTTCAATAACTTTGTAGTCCCTTATTCAAGAAGACTAAGGTATTCACTCTTTACCATTTGGGTGATGGTTTTCTTTGTGTAAACTTTCCATTTCAATGGTATAAGGTTTCACTTGGCTCAAATCCATTTGATTGCATAGGGACTTCCTTTAAGAACTGAGGCATTTTGATATCCATCTCGAGGTACCTTTGGTTGTTCTCCCAATACGATTTTCATGGCTTGCAAGCTTCCCAATTCAAGGACTTGCAGTTCTCATGTCTAGACCTACAATCGGTCTTTCTCATACACCTCAGAGAGATCAATAATTTATTCATCATACTCACTTGTCCCTTCTCAAAATCATATAAGGTTCATGAGTTCTCTCGTATGCCTAAATTACGCATTTTACAACATGAGAATTGACACACAATACATGGATTCCTTTCAGATTGTACATGAATATCTGCCCATTCAAGACAACATTCATAGAAAATAATCCTTCATTTTAGTCCATCAATACTCAAGTACTAATCCAGGTGGATATTGGTGGCCACCCACCTATTTCAAATTCCAATTGGCTCATCTGGTCAGTTTTCAGTTCATCACGTTTCTCTGTAATGGGGACATTTCTTTGTAATTGTGGGCTCTGCACTTATAGGTCTGTCCTAAATCCCTTCACAACATTTGGATGGATATTGGTGGCCTCCCACCTATTCCAATATGCTTATTTTGGAAATTTTCATGTTAGTACATCTTTCTGTATTTCCAAGGCCATTTTGGGGATATAAACAATGTTTTTTTTTCTTCTTTTCACAGTCAAACTATAAACAAAGTCATAATTTGATGGTATAATGTGTATTTCTTGAAACTACCTTTCCAATGGGCTATCACATGCCTAAAACGGAGATCGTATGCAAAAGTTACGACCCTAAAAAGTTAATGTACTAACTTACCCCAACGGGGCCCACATGACTTTTGGTGCTTCATCTCCTAGGTTAGGTTTTTGGATGTCTAGGGTTTTTGCATTCATGTTTATCATAAAAATTCCTTTAGAGACTCATTGTATTCATCTTCTTGTGAATGAGTGTAGTCGTCGCATCTTTTCTCAGATATAAATCTACCACCATTCTAGCGAGTCTTGCACTCTGTATTTTTATAGTCTCTGTACATTTCTCTCATTAATAGAAATCATGTATTGTTGTATCTCTCTATTTCTAAATTTTTTTATGAGTATTTTATTGTAATATCTATACTTTCATTTCGTTCCAAAAATAATCCGGATCAGTGGTATTAGAGAAAGATGCTTTTGATCGTTTTTCAGTGCATGTCCCTGATGAGGTCTGAGTATAGAAAGTTGGGTCTTGAACTTGTCTCTCTTGAGGAAAATATCTCTTGCACGCCCAAGAAACTCTCTATGGTAGAAGAAAAGAAAAACAATGGAGAACAATATTATATTAACCTGTTGCTTGAGCAAGCTCTCGCGTGGCAGAGGGATGAAATGATGGAGAATTTTTCCCACATCCTTCAATGCTTGTCGATAGCAACATGCTCATATTCATCAAGTGGCCACTTTGGAGGAACCTCTCCCTTCAAGGTACAAGTTAATTTTTATATTCCTGTATTTGAAGATTAAATAGATGCGGATGCCTTAGAAAAATGGTTGAATCTACTAGAAGGTTATTTCTCTGTTCACAATTTTTCTGACAGGGAAAAAATCACCTTCGCACTCCTCAAGGCTCTCTCCCATGTCAAACATTGGTGGGAAAATTACTGGGAGCAAAGTTCCATAGAGGAATATGGAATATATGGGGCCGACCCCACTTGGGATTTTTTTGTGGATGCGGTCAAGGAACAATACTACCTTGTTGATAATTATGAAGACCAATACATGAGATGGACCACACTACGGAAAGAGAAAAGCCAAATAGTGCCATAGTTCACAAATAATTTCCATACCTTGCGCACCAAGATGGGTATAAAATTATTTGAGCACCATCTGGTTCTGAAATAACATGGGGTTCTACATAGGTACATCCAAACCGAAATGGATTTCCTAAACATCTCATCATTGGGAGCTTCCTATCAATATGCTGTCAAAATCGAGCAGAAATTTAAGCACCAGAAAAAATGGGATTTTGAGTCTCCAAATCCGAAACAACCATAGCATGGTAAAGGAATCCCTAACCAACAACCTCTTGACAACTAGTCCAAGACACAGGAAAACAAGGGTAAAGTAAAGATGAATATTGACACTGGGAAGTGGTGCAACTTCCACAAAATCACTTGGCACAACAACGATGAATGTTGCTCGAAAGAGTAATTTGTGGTTGAGGTCAAAGACAAGGAGCCGAACCCTGATTCAGACTCTGATCTAGAAAATATTGAAACTAGACAGATCATTGACATAGACCCCACTTCTACTATTGCAACCGCAAAAATTCAACTTGAAGAACCAGTAGATCCTGAAGCAGGGGAGCGCCTCTTCCATTCATAGATGTGGGTGAAGTGGACCCCATCACATTTCATTATTGATAGTGGCAGCCAAAATAAACTCATCTCAACTGAGGTTGTCAAAAAATTGGGGTTGTTGACAACACCACACTTGTATCCATACAACATCGAGTGGCTTCACCAGGGATGCATCTTCGTGTCAGCCAACAGTGTCAGATGTCCTATGGAATCCAGACATTCAAGGATGAGATAGTGTGTGATGTTTCCCCTCTGTATGTCTATGATGTTGTTTTGGGCCAACCATATATGTGGAAACATCATGTTGTTTATAAGTCTCGACCCCATATTGTCATTATTACTCTGGGGGGTCAGATCTACAATATACTAGAGGTAGTTCTGACTATTGTTCCACCAAAATGTCGCAAGGTAATCTCTCATACTGCAAAATGCATCCTTTTTATAGTATGTTCAAAGGATGAACAGAAGGACACTACAACCACTACAGCCTCAACACCTTCTATCCACCAGAAGAAGATTTCATAAGAGAAAGAAGATATTGTTCCTTCACCTACAATGGTGCCTACACAATGCCACATCAAGCCTAGAGACAACAGGTTGGTGGAACAGATTCAACCCCATTAGCAACAAGTTCATGACAACCTTCCACAGACCAAGCAATGTAACTTCTCCAACAAGGCACACAACTCACCAAGATTTAGATTCATAAAACACTTTCCCCTCTTCCTTGGGTGCTCAATGAAATGGATACCATTGCTTCCTAAGGGGGTAGGATTGATCCAGGTGGATATTGGTGGCCACCCACCTGTTCTAAATTAAAACTAGCTCATCTTGACAATTTTCAGTTCAACAAGTTTCTCTATAATGGGGAAATTTCTTTTTAATTGTGGTTTCTGCACTTACGGGGCTGTCTTGAATCCCTACACAACATCCAAGTGGATATTGGTGGCAACCCACCTATTCCAACTGGATTATTTTGGATTTTTTCATGTCAGTACATCTTTCTGTACTTCCAGGCCCATTTTGGGGCTCTAAACAGTGTTTTTTGGCTTGCCACGGTCAAACTATAGACAAAGTTAGAGTTTGATGACATAATGTGTATTTCTCGAAAAGACCTTTCCAATGGGATATCACACGCCTAAAATGGAGATCGCATGCAAAATTTACGACCCCGAGAAGTTAATGTACTAACTTACCCCAACGGGGCCCACATGACTTTTGGCACTTCATCTCCTATGGTTAGGTTTTTGAATGTCTAGGGTTTTGGCATTCATGTTTATCATAAAATGCCTTCAGAGCCTCATTGTAATCATCTTCTTGTGAATGAGTGTAGCCGTCACATCTCTTCTTAGAGATAAATATGCCACCATTCTTACGAGTCTTGCACTCTATATTTTTACAGTCTTTGTACATTTATTTCATTAATTGAACTCATGTATTGATGTATCTCTTTGTTTATGGAAATTTTTATGAGTATTTCGTTGTAATATCTATGATTTCATTTCGTTCTGAAAATAATTTGGATCAAGTACTCAGACTTGCAATGAGACAACCAATCTAGTCATCAAAAAACATACACATTCTTGAATACAAATAAAGGCATCCAACCATTTCATTTCAATTACATAGGGTGTAGGGATACTTATCTATTACAATTGGTGACCAACCAACTAACTGTGGGTGTTCTCCTTTCCACCCAACTGTAGGTTCAAATGCAACAATTCTCTACATTCTGGCCACCCCCGTGCCAAGCCACGATACCACCAGGGAGATCTCTCTTAGGTTCTCAAGGAGTTTTTGGTAGATGAGGGTTTCCCCACTCTTAGTAACATGTCCATTTTCACCCACCTATTCCAAATCCAATAGAGGTTTGTTAGATTCCCTTCAAGCATCAATATCATGACCTCTCACTCAAGTTGGGTTCCCAGACTCTTTGTTGATCCTCCAAAACAATCTACCTCTCCCATTCTCCTCTTGCTATCTGTCCATTTCCCCCTTTCACATATGCCTATTCTGCATGAAACCCCCCTTGTTAATGTTCTAAACCTATCCCCTCTTTCTTGTGTCAGGAAGACTCACAGGGTTAATATAAAAAAATGAGGTAAAAGTACCATCCCCTCCATTAGTTCTCCATACTTGTATTCATTGAGGGAGATTTGTTTTTCAATTACCAACAGATTCTCACTATTTTGATTCTTCTATAAGCTAGAACAATTATGATTATTTCCTCTATATCATTCATCAAGGTGGTTTGAGATGTTCACTGCACATGAATCCCCTCTCCATGTTACCTCACTCTTTCCTCTAGTGGTATCACAGTCAGTACTTTTAAGGCTTCACCCCACAGTCAATTGTTGGCATTTACAATTAAGCAATAATACATTTACATTGTTTGCATACCATTGCCGAGATTCAACAAGAAGATCCTAGTGAAAATTATGCACCTACACTAGGATGGAGCCTCAGTCTATTTTTAGGTGGAAGTCTATTTTTAGATGATGAGCAAATTCTATCTATGGATGATGTCTATTTATAGATGGTCAACAAATTCTATTTATAGATGTATGTTGACTATTATTATCCCTTAATAATAGTTGGACAATAAATATTAATCTATTCTCAATGAGCACTTGGAAATAGTTAACTGAAGTGGAAAATCAGTTAGCTATAGGAAACTCGAGTTCAAAGGTTGATTGGTGGGACATGCAAGTCGAATTAGTTATAACTGAGTGATTCGAAGTTGTAACAAAGTTACATGTGTAGTTATGTGAGTTGTAAAGTAGTTTAACTCAATTAAGTGAGTTAAGATCAGTTGTACTAGTTGTAACTAAACTTACACTAGTGAGAGATCAATGAATTAATTATTAATTAATTCACAATCAGTGGTCTCACATGCAACTGAAGATTTACCACTGTTAACTACATGCATGTCAGATCCAGTGGAGACCTAGTTGAGATGAAGGTGAAAGGGACAGTTTGACTATTAGTTGTGACATTAGTGAGTGGACTCATGCAACCACACACACATTGGATGTGCCCATGAGGAATGCGAAACCTAGGCAAGAGGGATTCATTCATTGCAAGGATTTCCATTAGCAGGGATTGTGCAGAGGAGGCAGGTTGTCTGGAGGCAGTAAATTGGCACATGCATTTGCCAATTTTTGTATGACAGTGTGAGACGATTGTATATTGTACTGAGAGCTATTGGATTAGATTTTTGTATGAGATTGTTTCATGATCCATGATATATACATAATATATGATAATGGGTTTTTTAGCTTTATGATTTCCCGGTAAAACATATGTGTTATGTGTGATTGATCTCTCTTCTTGATATTGCAATTGGTGATCATGTTTTAAATTATGCAAGAATATTTGTAGAAGATATTATGCATTTAACAGTGGCATATAATTGTTAGATCAGGAGAATCCAGACAATACATAATTTGTATTAAAATTTCTATATGGTATCAGAGCGCACAAGATTGTAGAAGCTGAGTTTGTGATTGGATAGAATTCAAATTTGCAGAAAGACTTTCTTGGTGCTACAGCTGATTCAAGATCAAAATGGATTTCAATGGCTTGAGGTTAGAGTATGCACTCGAGGGAAACTCGAACTACATTTCTTGGAAGGACAGGATGGAGGCAGTAATCAAAGACAATGGCTTGAAGGAATTCATTGACAAGGATGTTCATAAGCCAGATGTTGTAGACGATGCAAATCTTGATGCATGTCAAAAGAAAGTGGCAAAGGCGAGGAGGATCCTATTGGAGGGAGTACGAGACCACATTGTCTCAAACCTCCATGGGAAAACCACACCATATGCAATGTGGAAGGCTTTGACGGATCTATTCCAAAAAATTAGCAACCATAGGAAATTGGCACTCAAAGATAAACTCAGGAAGATCAAGATGGAGAAGGGCGACTCCATTCCAAAATATCTCACGAAATTTGTCCAATGTCAGGATGAGTTGGGGAGTGTGGGAATAACAGTCGTTGATGATCATTTGGTAAGCTTGGATCTCCTAGGACTTCCCAAGAATTGGCACAGTTATCAAGACTCTATCAATGGAAGGGAAAAATTGCCAGATTGGGAACGACTATGGTCGGATCTAACACAGGAGGAGTTCAGGTGGAACACCATAGATGGCTCTTCATCAAAACATGATGATGAAGAGGATTGTGCTTTGGCTGCCAAGGCAAGGAAAGGGAAGGGGAATAAATTCCATTCAAAATCCGAGTCTAAAGTCAAGAAGCTAGATTTGTCCAAAGTGAAGTGTTTTTATTGTCATGAACATGGGCATCTCACTACTAATTGTCTGCAGAAGAAGAAGAACAAGAAGGTTGTTGGAGATGCAACTGGTGAGGCCCTTGCCTTGAAATTTGAACTTGACTTTTCCTTGATCACATGCATGGAATCAAGTGCATTGGTATTGGTGTGGTATTTGGATAATGCCGCTTCCTTCCATGTGACGAGAGATAAGGATCTTTTCAGTGACTTGGAGGAGAAATATCTCAAAATGAAGATAGAGATGGGCGACGATGGACGATACATTGCGACTGGCATTGGTACCATTACCTTTCAGAGGGAGTCAGATAAACCATTTCAATTGAAACATGTTATACATGTTCCAGGTCTAAAGAAAAACTTGGTATCAGTTGCAATGTTGGAGGACAGAGGCTATGACGTTGTTTTCAACGATTGAAAAAATTTCCTACGACATAAAAAAACAAGTCAAGTCAAGAAGATAGGGATTCAAGTTAAGAATCTTTACAATCTGGAGGTAGATGGTTGCGCTGCCATGATGGGAAAGGCAGTAAAAGTGGTGAGTCGGGATGAGGGAGAATTATGGCACAAGTGATTGGGCCATATTCATCATGGAGCCTTGAAAATCATGTAGCAAATATCTACTGGACTTCCAATGGGAACACTTGCTCAGTTAGATCAGTGCAAGGGTTGCACCATGGGGAAGTATGTAAAGTCCACCTTTCATGAAAAGGAGAACCGTGCTTCGATGATCCTGGAGAGAGTTCACAAAGACGTGTGTGGACCATTCTCGTTGCTTCAACAAAAAAAAAAGTATTATGTTATTTTTGTTGATGACTTTTGTCGTAAATGTTGGATCTTCTTCATGCAGAAGAAGGATCAAACATTCTCAAAGTTATGGGAGTTTAAAAAATTGGTGGAGAAAGATTCAGGGAAGCAAGTGAAGGCTCTGAAGAGAGATAATGGTGGAGAATACATCTATAATGAATTCAAATACTTCTACAACAAAGAAGGAATTCAAAGGGAACTCATAGCACCTCATAACCCACAACAAAATGGGGTCGCAGAGAGGTAGAACAAAATGATCTTGGGTGCAACACGAGCGATGTTGCATGATCAGGGCCTACCAATGCATTTGTGGGCGGAAGCATGAAACACTGTGGTTTATGTGAAAAACCGTTGTCCTCATAGAGTACTTGGCATGAGTACACCTGAAGAAGATTTCACTGGTAAGAAACCATTTGTTTCTCACTTTAATATTTTTGGCTCATCTGTTTATGTGCATGTGACCAAGAATGCCAGGAAGAAGCTGGAGCTGACTGCTGAAGTTGGGATATTTGTGGGGTACACAAAAACACCCCATAATTATCGTGTGTATTTTCTTAATAGTAAGATGACTGTTATGCAATGGGATATAAAATTCGATGAGGGGAAAGCCATGTGGTTGTCGCTTGAGAGGGAGCTAGACTTGCATGTAGAGGAGGAACTGCTGGTTCCCAAAGATGAGTCTCAAGATGTGGATCAACCACATGAGGAGGTTCATGGAGTGGAGGAAGCNTGGTGAAACTATAGAGGAATCTCTAAAAAATTGGTTCAACAATCGACTCACACATAAGTTCAAGACCCTCCCCTAACTATATCTTGGGGTATATGGATTGCTAGGAATCATACTCTTTTCAAAGACAAGGATCCATCTCCATTTCTTTGTTCTATTCAGAGCTTAGCCATCCTTTTTTCTTATCCACCAAGCTCTCAAACCAAGCAAAGAAGAAAGAACCAGGAAATCCAAATACTAACCTATAAGTCTTGGGAGTTTTTTAATGGGGAAGCCCAAGGGGGGCCCTCTATGCGAGTGGAAGGTGGTATAATACATCTCACAAATCAACATTCCATTTCCTTTTTAGTAGGCCTTGGGAAAAGAACAAACAATTTTAGTGAAATTATGCCACTAAAATCACCTTGCAACTATCCCGGGAAAGAGGCATTACTAAGCTCCACTTATATGGGGATTCTCAACTTGTGATAAAATGGATGAATGGGGATTTCTCCTTGCAAAACTACACATTTATGCCACTATTCCAAAATATCAAAAACAACCTAATGTACATCTCTCATCTCACTTTTGATCATGTCTATAGGGGCATGATTCATGAAGTGGATCACCTCTCTAAAGTCGGATTGGAAATGGATAGAGGCACATGGAAATTTTATGAAAAAACCCATGATGACTCCACTGAATATCTTCATGACTCTTGGCTCCAACTTGACTAATTGATCCCCTATCTATATCTAAGTTCATACTCTGTATAAGATAATATAAGACTTATTAGCTGCTAATATAAAGGACCAGATTCAAAATCCATTTTTTTATAATCCATTTTTTTATAGTAATTATAAATAATATATATTTTCTATGTATTTAATTTTATGACTTGATTTTTGTTAGGAATGTTTCGAACTATTGATGTAATTTTGTAAGCTATAGTTACTACTCTATATCTAGAAAATCCTTGACTTTTTTTTGAACAAATTCTGATGGGCTCACCGTTAGAAGAATGCCATGGGCATCTATGCTTGTAATTTTGTTCCTATCTTAAAAATAAAATTACTAAATTTGATAAAAAAAAAGAAAGGGACGAACTTGATTAGTTGTAAAGGTTTTGGTTAACTAAATTGCAATCATTTTGATACAAATCGATTACATGACATGACAAAACAAAAATAAAAATGGAATTACTTATTAAAAAATGTCTCATTTCAAACCATTAAATTAAATCCCAATCCATTAAATTAAATCCCAATGTGTTAGCGTCTATATGTTCTATTTTACATTGTTTATTCATTGAAAATTTTATTAACAATAATGTGTATTTATGAAATTTATTTATTATTTCTCATTGCATATTTATAATTTTTGAAAAAAAATAAATCTAAATAGCAAGTTTAATCTTTAGAATCACGCATATTCTTTTTGAAAAGGAGGTTCAATCTTTACAATCATATTTATATAGAGGAGTTCAATGTATACAATTTTGTTATTCTAGTTGCTTTGTTATGTCTTAAATAATTCAACATTTATGTAGTTTTCTTGATATATTATAAATAATTCAATGTTTGTCTAGTCTCTATGGCATATCATAAATAATTCGCTGACATGGCATGGCATCTATTTGGCGGGTTAGGTAACCACAAAGGGAAATCAAGAAGCCTCATTGTCTACCACCTATTGATTTGAAGGTGGTGAATTAAGTGAGCGAGTAGATTTGGCCCTGTGACCTTCCAAAGTCATGAAGCATCCAAAAGAGGCTAACGACCATCTCACTTAGCAAGCCATGTCCATATTGAAAAACTATTAACTAAAACTAAACTTAAAAAATCATGATATATAAAAAAAATCCTTACTATTAAACATTTTAGTTAATTAAGTTCCATACACTTACATCCAAAGCAAATACTTTATAAAGCATCAAAATGAGATCACGTTTTTATAAAAAAAAGTATTGTGTTTAACAATGAAAGTAAATCCTAATAAATTATTTTTATCATAGCTCAAGAATAAGGGTAATTTCATTTATAAAAAAAATAGTGTTGAACCATGAAAGTAAATCTTCATAATTTTTATTTTTTTTTGTTTGTTAATGTGGTCGAACTTGTTGGTATCGGGATTAATCTGTGGCTTGAAAAACCGCGACTCAGGGGCATCTAAGCCGTCAAAATCACCTGGGGATCGCACCCGGCCTGAGCCACACCAACCCTTAACATGGTTGGATTTTTTGTCCCCGCAGGTTTCGAACCAGTGACTTTTCAACACAGAGTGGCTTAACAACACACTCCGTCATTGACTGTCCTACACCTCGAGGACCTAATAAATTATTTTTATAATAGCTAAAGAATAAGGGTAATTTCTAAACAAGAGTTACATTTAGACAACATTTTGAAAAACATATTCATGTTTTTTGATAAGTAGATTAACAAATTTAGTGCCTTCTTGAGAAAGACATTAATGAATTTAGTTATGAAGGGAGGCATCAATTTGTATCAAAGTACAAAAACCAATATATTTGACCATAGTTAACATATTTATATTTAAATATTTAACTAAGGGTAGATCGAATTTTCTTAACCTTCCAAATTCTATAATTTGTCCTTTCACATATTCATCCCTTTTCTCCAAGAGGAATTTTTTTTTTCCAAAGAAAAAAACTATATACTTGCTATTTCGAGGAGAAATCAAAATACACATAAATCCATTCCACTCTTCATAGAGCATTTCATCTCCACCTACCAACTAGCCCAACTTGCTATTAACTTAAACATATTTCTAGACTATTCAAAAACAAAATTGTATGGACATACCAACAATAGTTCCAATCATTCCATCCATTAGTCGAAAAAACTAATACTATGTCGCAAAATAAACAATCAGAATAATACTAGTTGGGTATCCAAGAGGACTTTATTATATTTAACTTTACATTAATTTTGGTGCCACCTCTTTCCTCATTTAACCATTTAATACATACTTGAGGAGAATGTCCAAATGAATAGTAAGACAACAATGTTAATTTATGTAAACCTAACACCCAACTATTAATTTCGAGCAAAATGCATTTACTAAACAATAATACATCTAGGTTATTAACGATAAATTTAGTGGGAGAAAATAAAATGGAAACCGAAACACATTGCACAAATATTTATGGGTAAATAACCCATGGAAAAACCTTGAAGGGAAAACCAGATCTGTGAGATTTATTATTATTATTCCGGACTCCTGTCCTGGGAAAATGGACCACTTGAGGAATACAAAAATAACAGATAACCAAGCCATACAAACCTTAATGCCAATCCTTCAATATTTCTAGTTGGTTGCTATCTCCCTTGTTGCCCCTTGGCTCCTATCCTGATCCCCTTCCGTCCACACTTGGATGAATGGCCTTCTCCACCCAATCAATGAGAGACCACTCTCCCACTTTGTGTGTATGTATTGTGTGTCTTATCCTCTCATATAGGGTTTCTTTTATAACCTTGAGTTTACCCTAATTCCAAAACCCTATATCTCCTAAAGTGATCAATGGTTGAGATCTAATATCACATTCACTTTAGATCTAACAACTAGGACTTAATTTAATTACTAATGCCAAATACTTAGGAATTTAATTAAATTAATCTTAAATTATTACAAAAATACATTCACTTAAATAAAGTGAATCTCCTATTATTATGAGAGGCATTCAGGATGAATCCCATGTGTTGACATGAACCCACGTGGAAGTAACTGTATGATGCTACTAAAAACATCAACACTCCCTCTTAGAGAGGAAGGTACTTCTACCACGTGGAGGTGGCTCTATATTCACTATCATATATGCTACCATGCCTGCTCTCCAATCCACTTGATTATTTGCTCCCTCTGAAACAAAATCTATCCTTGCCATCTTGCTCAGATCTGTCTATGAAGACTTCCCTCTGATGATGCTCCTAGAATCCTCTTACTCTTGATCATCCTGCATGGTCATCTCATACCATGACTTCTTCTTGACAGATTTGGATGGTTTCTCCTTCGCACTGGAACCTAAAGGATGACTCCTTCTGAGATGCTCAACCTGGGGAAGCTACCCACTCCTTGTTCTCTTCCATTGTGCTACTTTCCATTGCTCCCAAAGGTTGGCCCTTTAGCATATACAAGTTTATCTCTCTAAATTCAAGAACAACTGTTGTTTCTAAACTAAATCCCTTGGGCTTAATCATCACCTATCCATCCTGGAATGCTACATCAAATCCATTCTTCTCAATCTCTGAGACTGAGAGCACACTCCTCCTGAGTTCTGGCACCCACAACACATTCATCACTCTTAACAAATGACACAAAACCCCACCACCTCTTAGGGCTTGCACGACCTCCCGGTCTAGGATCGTTCATAGTATGGATCCGAATTATATCTTGAGCTCCCGCTGAGCCCTAAAATTGCTTATTCACAGGTCATTTCCCTTTGTTTTGCGCTTAAAATCCACTAGCGAGGGACCTTATTTGCCAGTAGAGTCCTCCACGTGACTTTGAGCCGAAACCGTGGGTCAATCTTCTTTTTACCAAAGAATTCAGACGCTTCAGAACTCCTAGGTTTGGGACTTTCGAAAGAAATATGTTGCAAACGTTCTGAAGGTCGAAATCGTGAATAACCATACTATGGAAAGGATCGACGATCCTCATTTTATCGGCAAACAACATCTACGATTGGCTCCGGGACTCCGGACTTTGGGAGTCTTGGTTGCTTCAACTTGAAATACCTCCAAACATTGAATCAATGGAGGCTAGATATACTCTCCACGTGTTCCACATCGACTGATGGTTGAGATCAACTCCAACTTTTAGGATTTTTTGAACCAAACAACCTCGCACTAGATTTCCTCCAGAGTACCAAACCTCTGGATTCCAAGATCTGCTAACACATGACTTTTCGCACCAATGGATAATATTCGTTATGGGTTTCAAAACTTCGAGAATCTTTCACACTTCCGCTACAACACCTCCAAACATTTGGATAGCCAAACTTCCAAACAACTCTAGATCTATGGACATGTGTCCCTGAAATAGGACGGTCCATATTTTCTTCGGATCCAAGAACTTTAGGAAATTCATCTCCTCCACAATACTTGCTCGAAAATATCTGAACACGTGATGTTCGAAGGACTTCAAGGGTTAATATCCATGCAACTTTCCCAGATCTGACATCTAGGAAATATTTGTTTCTCCTCGGTTGGGTCTCGTCCACTCGATCCTTGAAAATGAAGGACTCTCCCCTTCAAAGGATTCGTTTCACTCTTTATATTGAGCTTTAACACTTGAATTCTTTGGGCTTCCTGTGCATGCTTTGTGCCTCTCTGGAAAATTCATACTTCAATATTTTGAGAAGGCTTCCTACGAACTCATTGCGTTCATCTTCCTAAAGAATCTTCAACACTTGAATAATTGTCGGCCCTTTGCACACCTTGAAAGGGTCTTCTTAGAGATTTTATACTCCACTAAGTATATGTTCACTCCTTGCATTCACTCTACACAATTTCACGTTATCTCTTCTGAACTTATGAGTTTGTAGGCGACTCTACCTTCGCACTCCTTGCGTGGCTATTGTGCACTCCTTGCACCAGTGCTTCAGAAGAGAAACAATTGAAACTTATAGAACACTACAGGTTCATTCAATTAACCATAAAATGCATACACATGCATATAGAACACAGAAAGAAAATAACATGACATTACCCAATTAACTCATAAGGAAAACATGTACATATATCTAGAATCAATTCTCCTTCTATTATATTCCTTGATTTACGTTGGTTCTCTTGCAACTCTTCAATAACTCTCAATAGCAAATACAATATTCTTTCTCAACTTCTTCAACCACCCATTTGGGAATACATTACATATATTTATACATAGAGGGGCTTCTCGAGGCTTCCTACTGACTACACTAGTGCTATCATATCATAATCAAAGCATTTTCCCACAAAGGATTATTACAATAAATACTATTTACAACCCGGATATGAGTCACTGCTCGATATCTGTACAATCCTACAACTTATTAAGATAATTACAATCTTTGGTGACCTTCTGTAATGGATCAAGCCTCAAAACATTAAAATATTTAATTACATTGATTTCAAAACAGAAATGACACGCTCTCATTTTTGGATCCCAAAACATTTTTGAATGTGCGCTTGATGCTGAGTTTTCCTCCACTCAACTTGATGAACATTGATGATGATTCTCTTGCTCATACTCCTCTGGACAAAAATATTCATGGACTCCTCTCCATGAGCTCCTGCACTGACTTTACATTCTTCTAGATATCAGCTTCAGTAATCCAACTGACATCTTCTGTTGGATGGTCCTTTGACTTAACCAGGTACTCAAATAAACTTTCCTTCTGGTCTTCTTAGCAATCCTCTGATCTAAGATTTTTTCTATCTGTGGATTCTCTCCTATAGGAATTTGTTTCTTTCACTTAACCTCCTCCTATCCATATGTATTTCTAGTATCATCCATCCTATAAGGATGTAGGTCTACTACATTGAATATGGGTGATATTCCAATGTCTTCTGGCAACTCAATCTCATAAGCATTTGCAAATTTTTTTATGAGGATCTTACACGGTCCTATCTTCTTCAACATCAACTTGTTATATTTTCCTTCAGAAACCTCTCCTTTCTCAAATGTGCTAAAAATTTATCTCCAACCTCAAATTTTACTTCTCTTCTTCTTTGGTCTGCTCTGCTTTTGTACTTCTGGTTGCTATCCTGTTCCTGCCTCTTAATCTAATCATGTAGCTTCTGCATTTTTGCGTAATAATCTTCTGCTCTTGCGCTTTAGAATTCATATCATCCCAAATATATTAAATCTAAAATTCCTCTGGGATGCATTCCATACACTATCTAGAATGATATTTTTCCAGTACTCCTATACGGTGAGTCATTATACACAAATTATTCTTGGGGTAGAATTTGATCCCATTGGTTGTTATGGACAGTGACCAAACTCCTCAACATGTTTCCTAAACTTCGATTCACCACTTCAGTCTATCCATCTGTTTGAGGATGATACAATGAAATGAAAGACAAATTTGTCCCCAGCTTCTTCCATAATGTTCTCCAAAAGTGTCCCACAAGTTTAGTGTCTCTGTCTGAAACTATGCTTCTTGGCAATCCATGTAATCTCACAACCTCCTTGAAGAATATTTTTTGTATATGAGTAGCATCGTTGGTTTTCTAACACAGAATGGAATTTTTCATGTTCGAAAATATGTCAACCACTACGAAGATTGAATCACTTCCTCTATGGGTTCTAGGCAATCCCAAAACAAAATCCATACTTATTGCATCCCATGGCCTGTCTAGAATAGAAAATGGTTGATACAATCCAGTGTTCTGCTACTTTCCTTTGGCATACTGGTAGATTCTGCATCATTTTACAAATTTATTCACATCATATCTCATACTTGGCCATAAATACAAAGAATTCAATTGTGCATACATCTTATCATGGCCAAAATGTCCATCCAATCCTCCACTATGCTTTTCCTTCAACAAGTTATCCCTCATTGAGCATTTCTGGATACACAACTAACTTCCTTTGAATAATAGTCCACCTTGGATCATAATTCCATCCACTGATTTGTGTCCCTCAACAAAAGGTTCTCACATGCTTTGTAAGCTTCTTTGAAATCCAGATCTTCTTGATACATCTCCTTGAGGTGTTAAAATCCTAAGGTCTCCACTTGAAATTCTTGCAAGATCAAACATCTCTTGCTCAAAGCATTGGAAACTTTGTTAGCGATTCCACTAATATGCTTGATAAAAAAAGAAAAATTATGTATGGATTTTACCCATTCGACATGTCTCTGGTTCAATTTCTCTTGTTTGGTTATAAACTGCAATGCTTGATAATCAAAATATAAAACAAACTACTTCAGAATAAGATAATGCCTCTATTTTTTCAAGGCTTGAATCACAACATAAAATCATTTATCATATGTGGAATACTTCCTTTTGACATCATTCAACTTCTCAATGAAATGAGAAACATGCTTGTTGTCTAGAGTCAAAACAATGCCAATGGCTACTCCACTAGCATCATACTTTACTTGAAATGTCTTCTTAAAATATGGTAGAACTAGAATATGATGTTCTGTTATCTTTTCTTTCAACACTCTAAATCCCTTTTCATCCTCCTGTGTCCAATTAAAATATGTATGTTCCTTCTTTATGGTATCTAGTATAGGTGCGCAAATGCTACTGAAATTCCTGATGAATTTCTTGTAAAAACCCACCAATCCATGAAAACTTCTTACCTCAAATACACATCTTGGAGAAGGCCAATCCCTAATTGCTCTCACCTTCTCTGGATCCATATTCAACTCATTTGAAGAGATTAGTGTTAGCACTCGAAATTGACCCCGTCAAAATATTTAAATTCCTCATCCACTTCCCGTCAATTTCGCTAGCTCTTCGCCTTTTTCATTCCAACTTCGTTTTTCTGTCATCATTGAATCCATTTTGTCATTATTTCCGCAATTATGAATTAGTGAGCCTTCCCAAAACTTCTGAAATTACCTTGCCTTTATACTTCAAAGACAAATAATTAACGAGATTTAAAAAAACGAATATTCAAAAGCCTCAAATTTGCTCTTGATACGTTAAGTAAGCCTATGTTCATTTTCATTGAAAATGAAATTAATATAAAATATTATTATTATTCCATATTAATATTTTATATTAATTTCAAAGGTTGAAAATGAAATTAATATTAAATATTATTATTATTCCATATTAATATTTTATATTAATTTCAAAGGGCTTGACTATATTTTTAGTTAAAAAGGGCTACCTTTTGCTTAACAAGATGTTAGAAACATTTCTTGTCTTCAGCATTGGGATACACAGGTCTGCAGGTTGCACGAGAAGCGCCCAAGCACATCACACAGAAGAAGTCCTTTTCGGACTTAAAATCAAGCGAGCGGGCATTTCATTCTTCAGGGACAGAGCAGAACATCGATTGATGGGTAATTGCAGATTAATCGAGTCGCGTCAAGTATAGCGCTAAAAGTTTTAAGTAAGTCAACGGTCGGAGTCTTTCAGGAGGCACTCGTGAAGTTTCGAGGACCGTTGATCGCAAGCAGTTCAAAGCGCAATGTTATTTCTCGAGCTCGGGGTTCGTGAGTTCGAAGGGCGGACCATATCCCTTTGGTTGCGCGAGATCCTGAGTTACGAAAAATGTCCGGAGGAGGTCAACCGTCGCTGAACATCGCGGCTCGAGACTTCACGAAGGGAGAATGTCAAAGTCTGATACTTCAACTCGCGAGGTCACGAGTAGCGACGGGCGCTAGTACTTGGGCCCTAGCCACCGGTTACATGTGGAGAGCGCTGACCAGAAAGGGAGCCCTTCCCGTATCGCTGTCTCGGGAAGCGGGAGTTGAAGAAGAGGAACCAAGGGTCTCTGACTCGCGAATCATGAAATGAAAAGCACTTTTAATGACGGGCCCACAGTATCGCCGAAAGTGTTCCGGGCCGTCTGATCAAAGAGGGGTACATGATGCACGATTAAGTTCTAACACCCCTTTGCGCATCGCGACTTCAAAGAGCAAGGATCAGCCTCCTCCCAGCCTTGAGGCACGAAGCGCCGAAAGTGCCCAAAGGTGGGCACACAATATTGAGGAATAGTCTCAGCCGTCCATCTAAAGGGGACACCTGGTGCGTGATTAGGCTCCTCGCCTTCTCGCGCATCGCGATTTCAAAAAAGCATGAATCAACCCCTTCATATCCGCGAATGCCGAAAACACCTTTGGGAGTAAGCACAGGGTCATAGCCCGTGGTCACTTGGGAGACAAAGAGAGTTGTGCAAGAGGGGCCAAAGGCACCGAGTTCAGTTACAGAGGAGATCATCGC
>JZKD02S1861574.1:215138-239543 GCA_000966675.3 Picea glauca | reverse complement strand
ATATAGTCTAAAGTAGGTTGAAATGGTAACCTTTGGGATTTCCTACAAAAACCATAGGAAAATCACAGAGTGATAACAATCTTGGTGTCGTTTCCAGGGATCGAAACCTACTATCGTCCTATGGAAGAATGACATTGTTTCAGTTCTAAGGTCTATTTAAGTAGCAGATAGTAGACACATATTTGGTTGTATTATTCTCTAGCGACTCCAAACTTTACCAAAATCATTTGAAGGTGACTCCACTCGGAAGATTGGTGACTCCATGTTAAAGTTCATAATTTAAAGCTTTCATGGCAACTTCATTGTTCAAAGAGCTTAGAGGATAAATAGTTTCTTGTCTTCAGAATGGAAAGATTAGATTTCAATCCAAGTACTTCATCAAACAAAACAACAAGGTTGGTGGCAGACCTTGTTTCTTTTCAAAATTTTAGAAAATGGATTGATTTGTCTTCTAAGCATAATTGATATGAATATTTTTGTTCCTTATTATTATATTATTTGGATTCATGTAACATCCTTAGTCAATAGGACAAGTTAGAATGTTTGCAGAATCTCCTTATGGAACTTGAGATACAACAAGAAGAGAATGAAACAAAAACACATGAAACACTACTCATTGATTTAGAGTAGTATAAAGCAGGATATCAGATTGCACTGGATCACTGTTACAAGTACTATGACCTTAGGCCTAAGGTTAGTACTCTGAGGTTTATTCTTCCTGTAGAAATTTTCATCCAGCAAGCAACCTTCATGTCAAAATACAAGTGCTGTTAATTTTTTTTTATGACATAGACAGCGTGAACAATCAGAAAATACCATTTAAAGATGATCTCATTGATGGTGATAAGGAAGTGATAGTTGTTTATGCTCTAAAGGACCCTTTTGCAGCTCTATTAGAAACTTCAATGGAAATGAGATATGTAATGTTTAAACATGGAAATAGTTTCAGATGGTGGAATAACTTGTCCTATTTCATTTTTGACTTTATGACTGGAGGAGATGAAAGCAAGCTGCAGTCAAGAAACCATTTACTTGACTGTCTTTATTGGAAGTATGAAATCACCTGATTTGACATTTGTGCTTAATAAAGTAGGGTAGGTAGGTGTTTGATTAATCTCGGCTTGGACAACATTTCTTTCAACAACTTTTCAATTTGGTTTCAGTTTTCAGTTTTCAGTTTGAAGTTTCAGTTCATATTTGCAGTAGATGTGGTTAACATTTAGTTTCAGGTTACAGGGAGAAGTTTAAATGGTTTAGGATCAGCCCATAGATCAGGCACTCGGTCTATGTTCTTTGTCGTCCCACAGGGGGATGCCATCCCCAGTTGGAGTCAATGTTAGCACTCAAAATTGACCCCGTCAAAATCTTTAAATCCCTCATCCACTTCCCATCAATTTCACTAGCTATTCGCCTTTTTCATTCCAACTTTGATTTCTTGTCATCATTGACTCCATATTGTCATTATTTTAGCAATTATGAATTAGTGAGCCTTCCCAAAAATTCTGAAATTACCTTTCCTTTATACTTCTTTATACTTCGAAGCCTAACGAGATTAAACAAAAAGGAATTTATACTTCGAAGCCAAATAATTAACGAGATTAAAAAAAAGGGCCAAATAATTAACTAGATTAAAAAATAAAAAATAGTCAAAAGCCTCAAATTTTCTCTTGATACGTTAAGTAAGCCTATGTTCATTTTCATTAAAAATGAAATTAATATAAAATATTGTTATTATTCCATATTAATTTCAAAGGGCTTGACTATATTTTTAGTTAAAAAGGGATACCTTTTGCTCAACAAGCCAATAGATAAAATATTCAATCATATGACCGAGTGGCAATCCACAAAGCATCAAGCACTCAACACAAGTTTCGAACAAGGCTCCAAGTTCCAAGAGGAGTCCACGGGGGTATAGGGCACTCAATGCATTGGAAGACATAGGAAACATTGGCATATGTAAAAACCAAAATTTTTGTTTATGCCAACGATGTGGGATAAGTCCCATCATATGCAAAATAAAAATCATTTCTATCAACCAACATCTATTACTATAAATCGAGGGTGTCTGCTCCATTCTCTGGGGTGCAAAGATGTCAAGATCACTTTGAGTTTATTTTCCGGATGTTGAGATCAAGTTGAATATTTAGAAAATTGCCAGAGATATTCCAACTACCCATTCGAAACTTCTATGTGCCCAACTGATGATAAAATACAGAGGGACGATGATGGTCGGTTGAAGATAAGTTGGCGCCAAATGGAGTAGCAAGAGGAGGCCTATATTGGCTGGTTCGGGAAGCAATTTTCAGAAATGCAACTAGTTGGGATCATCCTTTAGGAGCACTTGTGACTAGGATTCGTCAACTTGGGTTGTTTGGTTGGCAACAAAATGAATGTATAGCCGTTGAAAATGAGCTTCAATGTTGGAAGAAAAGGGGAATTCCTTGTTAGATTCAAAATGAAGAAAATAGCAGAAACATAATGTAAAGAGCTGAAGCAATCAGGAAACTATGAAGAATAGAGATAAATAAACAAAGGCAGAAAAGGCATACTCTATTCATCAATGCTTCTGTAAATCATCATGTACATAGATGTACATATATAATACAAAAGACCATAATTGTTATGTAACTGTATAACAGTTAGGTTAACTAACCAACTAACTTATGATTAGTGATTTAACATCCCCCTTAATCATAAGTTCGTTCTAGCCTGAAAAACTGCCACTACTTGACAATCACATGTGTCAAGCGAATATTCAGAAGAAAGCTGGCTGAAGATGCTCTTTGAACTCTAAAAAGAAAATAGTAGAAGTTGATGTCTTCTACTAAATTGGTGGTTTAAGGTTGACCACAAATTCATCTGGTGGTTTCAGGATGACCAAAAACCAATCTGGTGGTTTCGGGATGACCACAAACCGAATGTCTAGTAGAAACTGATTTCTTTTACTAAATGGCATGGTTTTAAGTTGACCATAAACTAACAAGAGCTCAAGGCTCAAAAATATAAAAATGTAACAAGCAGCACTTCATGTCTTCTGCTCAATTGGTGGTTTTAAGTTGACCACAAACTATAAACAATAATATGTTCATGAACAAGATTGCATACCAGGAACTAGGTTGCATACATGATCATCTGTTCACAAGCTCTAAATCAAAATTGGAACCTGACTCAAAATCAAACTTGGAACCTGACTCAACTAGATTTCCCCCCTGTGAGGGACAAGTGGTTCCAATTCCCTTGATCGTCATTCACAAGTATGGCCAAGAAGAGATCCAGCACATCAAACTGTCTTCCGGCGGAGTCTGAAGACTCGATCTTCAACTCAGAAGACTACATCAACTGGGCCCCGATCATACCCTAAATCATCAAATATTGAAAAACATTTATGTCCATCAACTGTAGAAATATCTCCAATCAAGTATGACTGTACTTGTGTATAAATTCGACGATAAGACTGCTCCAATAAATTGGCTTCCAAATGCCAACACCAATTCCCTAACCATTCAAAATGAATTTGTTTCCGCTTGCGCTTTTGACACCTTACTGAGGGATGATTTGTCTTCCCACAAAATTTGCATGGGTGAAGATAAAAAATGTTTGACTTATCATAGCCAAACCGGTGACAGTGTTTGCACTGTATGGGTTCTTTATCCGACCGATTAGCAACATCATCATCAACTATATCCTATACCTGTTCCTTACCAATATCTGCAAGCTCTGTCGTCTTATCATCATTCAAAAAACCTCCACTCACAAAGCAAATAGGTTCATTATAATTAGGAATATGAAAAAGGTTGTTAGCATCGTTTTCATATCCTAGTCCATATCGGTTTCGTTTAAATCGTAATTCTTCCCATGGTCGAACAATACATTTATCCGCAACTTTTTCCAACATAGGGATTTCATCTAACTGATCTTCATGTTTTTCATAACTAGTCAACTGAGCGTCTTCATTCTCATCCTTGACATCATTAAAATCACATTGTTGGTGTCGAAGCAAACTTAACTCATTTGACAACAACTTGTTTTGATGTTTGAACATATCAATCTTCTTGTGTGTTACTTGTAAACAAGTAATCACTTTGTTGAGGGTGCACTTGTTTATTGCAATTGTAGATTCTGTAGTTGAGTTAATTAATGTGCGCAATATTGTAAATAGTTCTTCAATTCTTGCCATTATTCAGAATATGGAAGAGAGATGCTTGTATGTTGATGCCACAAAATTCAATTTTGTATCGTGCTGTACAATCGTCCGATGCATAGATGTGCCAAAAAAAAAATTTAGATTTGTATCTTAAGAAAGACCCCCTTATTCAATTTCGGGTGGGTCAAAGAAGACTCCTTATAACGTCCAAAAACTTCTTATAACACCTTTACAAATAGTCTTTCAAATAAATAACAAACCCTTATAACTCCAATTACAAACAATTAAACAATTGTGCAATTGCAAGCATTCTTATAATGAAATACACCTCTCTTTTTTTTTTTTTAATAAACTTAATGACTTATCACTCCAAAATTAGTTAAGGAATCTTGAAAGCTATATTACTTATCACTCCAAAATTATTTAAGGAATCTTGAAAGCTATATTACTTATCACTCCAAAAGTTTTAAGAAATCTTCCATAAAGCTATAACCCTCATAAAGCAATATTTTAATATTCTTTATGAAAATATTTATAACTTATTTATATGCAATTCTTCAAAAAACATTATAACTCTTCCGTAACATTATCACTCTCCTAACTCTCCACATTATAACTCTCCAGTAATAAGATCTCTATGCAAATTTTTTTTTTGAGTTGAATTTTTACCATTAACTGACCATGAATATTCCATGCGACCTTCCCTTTACCAAAAAATCCTACGCACAGTGGCTTCCTCAATCTTCTTGTAGACTATCGTTATTCTCAATGATTCCTCGTCATGCCTTCTCGACGGACCATGAGAATCCAAAATCTCGCTACTGTATACTTACTCGCGGACTTCATGATTGGTATTGCTGTCCAAAAAAAACCTTCTTTCAAACAACTCAATTTCATTGCTTCAGACTGTCCAGCGAATACCTTTTCCTCAATAGTTTCTATGGGCGAGTGCAGCATATAAAATGATCACAAAAACAATTTCACAAGCGGGATTTGGATATAAATGCAATAATGAACCAAACAAAGCAAAGTTATCACCATTAGTGTTATTATTCGCTCGGATTATATGACAAGCAAAAGGACCCCATCAGAAAATGGGCTATTAGATATTCAACGGCTAAAACGTGCGCCATTCTCCTCGATCCATTATTTTTTGCTGTAGCAGATCCCCTCTCTGGGTTTTAACGAAGCCATGCACATGTTCTCTCTATTGCAAACTGGCGATCTCCACATATGTCATATATGTCCACTTATGCCCACTTACACTAGGAAAACAATGGTTTTATCGCTCTCCCCTACCTTCGTTATGGGCGAGATCTCTCCTCAAACAGATTCTCCTACACGAAAAACTCAGAGACAGATCAGAAAACCAGCTTCACTTTTAATATAGAAAACTCTCGGTTCATCACTTAATATTTCGTCTACCTACTACCAGGCCCATAAGATCAGTATCATGCTCTGATAAACCAGTAGGCCTCTAAGATTATCTACATGCTTTGATACCACTATTAGATTCAAAATGAAGAAAATAGCAGAAACATAATGTAAAGAGCTGAAGCAATCAGGAAACTATGAAGAATAGAGATAAATAAACAAAGGCAGAAAAGGCATACTCTATTCATCAATGCTTTTGTAAATCATCATGTACATAGATGTACATATATAATACAAAATACCATAACTGTTATGTAACTATATAACAGTTAGGTTAACTAACCAACTAACTTATGATTAGTGTTTTAACATTCCTGAGATAGAAGGAAACAAGAATGGTATCATTATCTGGGATTTGAGAGTGAAGGCTACACTGGAAAGAGCACACAAGGCCATGAATGGGATAAAAATGAGTGCATTATATGTCAAACAGAGCCCGATTTTTCCCATGGAAAAATGCATAGATGCCAAGATTTGTTGTATAAATAGGCCTAATCGAGGTCATAGATACTGGTGGCAATTTTGTCAATCACCATGGTAGTTAAAACTAATAGATTGCAGTGGCCCCACCAAGTACTCTTGTGTGCATTGTTGATAAGAAGTTTTGCAATAATTTCCTTTGGTTTGCAGGTTTTAGTTTCAGCCTTCAGTTTACTTTTAGATGCCCCATAAGCAAGGACTACTCCTATAAGGAAATGTTATAGGAAAAAACAAAGTAAAGCGTCTTAGTGTACACTAGGAGAAAATATATATGTTGATACTCGAGAGATGATGGCCACACACACAGGAAGCATGCTTTGTCAAAAGTACCAAAGGCCAAAGCCAACTGCCAACTTTTAAAGGCAAATCACATTCTCACGATTTCTCATTCAACATTTAGTGCCTAAATGAAAACATAGAGTACTTGTTTCAAATCATACAACAAATCATTGGAGGTGTCGAGCCCCTAAAAATACTCTTATTGTCATTCTATTTTTGGAATCATGTCTAGAAAATCAAGGCATCAAATCAACAATTCGAAGATTGAGGGTAACTAATGCAAAGTGGCAGAAAAAAAATTAGTAGTTACAGGTTTGTAGGAGCACACCCTGGACATCAAACTAGCAGTGGACACTTTTTAGTAGATGGCTGTAAGTTTCTAAATGCAGAGGAATCGATTCCAGCAGCCTTCCAACAGTGCGAGATACTTGGCAGCCTTTCCACTTTTCCAGTAACTTGGTTTTTATTTTTAGTGTGTAGATTAGATGTGTATCCGAGAAGATAGGAGCAGTTGTTTAGATGGAGTTGGCTATATATTTTGTAATTTTCAATGAAATAGGCGTGGTTTGTTCTCGGAGCTGGCTGGGCTCTACTCAACTTTGCGAAGGGAAACCCATGCAAATGTAATGAAGGCCATGCCTATTTCTTTATGATATTAATACAACAAGCCTGTTTATGGCCTGAGATTCATCATGGTGCTTATGTTCAACTTGTCTCTTCCCTGGTTTATTTGTTATCTTACAACAATTTTCTAAGAGTAGTGTGAATGGAATTCATCCTTGTTTGGTGCTCCTTTCACCATAGAATATGTTTGTTGTGTGTTTCTGATTCTTTGTTCCAGAATTCATCCATTGCTAGATGTTATGCTTTAGCTATCATATTTACGTGTTTATTCTTCTGCAACTTCATATAGAGATTCATCCATTGTTAGGTACTTCTTATGTAGTTGAATTTGTTAATATGCTTAATGGTTTTCCTCACATAATTCATCCACTGTTGTGTTTTGTGTTAGGTATCCATCCTCCTGTTTCATTCCTCTAAAGTTTCCATGAGATATTCATCCTCTGCTAGATGCCTCTCATTACAATGGGCTTCCTCCTCTCTCTGATTGTCATTTTATTACTTTAACTTGCTGAATAGGGTGCCTACTTTTCCTCAGTTTTCAGGGAGGATTTCAGTCTGTGTTAAGTTGTAAGCCATTGAGATTCTTTCCTTGACTCCATTTCCCAACGGTTCTTCTCCCTTCCCTTTCCTCTCAACCACCAACCTTTATAGACACAAAATTGTTCTTATCAGAAATATGACCTTTTGAGCGTTATTGTTGAATATCCTCGAGTGTGAAATCCCTTTGTCTATTGAGAGATCCCTCTCTGATTGTATAAGGTCGGAATACAGTCTAAAGTAGGTTGAAATGGTTACCTTTGTGATTTCCTACAACAACCATAGGAAAATCACAGAGTGATAACAATTAGGAATCCCAAATATATAAGTTTTGTTTTCATGAAAGAACATTTTCCCAAATTTACTAACAACTTCTCCTGCTGCAGCCTTCTCAACACCATATTTAAATGCCTCAAGTGCTCTCCTTCAGTCTTACCGAAGATTAAGATATCATCCAAATAAACAATTACAAACTTACCAATAAAATATTTGAGCACTTCATTAATCAACCTCATAAATGTACTTAGTGCATTCATTAAACCAAATGACATAACCAACCACTCATACAATCCTTCATTCATTTTGAATGATGTCTTCCAGTCATCTCCTTCTCTCATTCTGATTGGGTGGTAACCAATATTCAAGTCTATCTTGGAAAAATAACTAGCTCCCCTCAAACAATACATCAAATCATCCACTTTCGGTAAAGGAAATATATACATGATGGTTATCTTGTTGATGGCTCTTGAATCTGTACACATTCTCCAACCTCCATATTTCTTTGGACTCAACACAGTTGGTACGACACATGGGATCAAACTTTCTCTGACTAAACCTTTATCTAACAACTCTTGGACTTGATTCTTGACCTCTTCATTCTCGTGAGGTACCAATATCTACGTTGCTTTATTTGGAAGACTTACTCCTGGAATAAGGTCAATATGGTGACTAATACTCCTGATGGGTGGTAATGAGTGAGGTAACTCATCCACCACAATATCAACGAACTCATCCAACAACTCTTGGACTTATACAGGAAAATCATCCATAGATGTACTTGTGAGAATAACTCTCGGCTTACCTACAACAACAATCTGCATTTTCTGTTCTTTCTTGACTTCTTTCAAGAGTTCCTTCCCACTCATGAGAAGTATACTTGGAGTTGCTTCTTCTTTGAATCCTTTATATTCTATTGGTAGAAACATATGTTTACACCCATTCTTCTCCAGGGTATAAGTGTTCTTTCTTCCATCATGTATGACATTCTTGTCATATTTCCACGATCTTCTCAATAGAACATGACAAACATCCATAAGTATGAAATCACACGGAAATTCATCTTTATAAAATCCTATTTTAAATTCAACCTTTCATTTCCGACTTACCATTACTTGATGTACTTTATGCAACCACGATACCTTGTACGGATTCATATGCACATTTGTCTCCAGCTTTAGTTTTTCCACCATCTTTGTGGATACTAAATTATCAGTGCTTCCACTGTCTATAATCACCTTACATACCCTATCTCTGGTATTGCAAGAAGTTCTAAACATATTGTTTCTCTGGACTGGTTCTCTTACCTCTTTCTCTAGCCTCACGAGGACTTTCCTCATCATGAGTGATCTTCCTTGTTCGACTACTTATGCCTTCATCTCTGCCTCTACATTCTTCCATTGTGTTTCAGAAATGTGAGATTCTCCATTTCCTACATTTTTTCTCTCGGGCCATTCCCAAGACATGTGTCATGTCTTTCCACAAGCATAACACTTCACTTCTCCTCCTCTACCTCTTTCTCTTCCTCTTGAAAATGAATTTATTCCACCAAAATTTCCTCTTCTAGAACTTCCTCCTTTCTCAGTATGGTTGTGATACCTTCCAGCTTCTGGTCTGGGCTTCTGAAACTTTTCCCTTACTGTTCCTCTGCCTCTTCTTCCTGTCCAACTTCTCTTCTACTTTTAGGGATACTTGATAAGAATCCTCCAATTTTATCATAGTCATCATGCTGACTTCATCCTGAATTTCATATCTCAGGCCATTAATGTACATGACAACCTTTTCTTCATCATTCTCTCTATGTCCTTCTCTAATGTTCAACTTGTAGAAATATTCAGTGTATTCCTTCACCGACAAACCTTTCTGTCTCAAATTCTGTAGCTTCTTGAACATATTCACTTAATAATATTTGGGTATAAACTTAGCTTTTAATTTCACCACCATTCTATCCCAACTCTTAATTTTGGACTTACCTTTGCATCTTCCGTTAGCTTGCAATTCGTCCTACCATAACGCTTCATGTCCTTTCAGTTTGGTCATAGCATGCTTCAGTTTATTCTCATCATCAATCTCCTCATAATCGAAGTACTTATCTAAAGCACTTATCTAGTCAAGCAATTCCTCCACATTTAAATTACCTCATACATTTGCACCTCTATTTTTTCTCTGGTTCTCATCTTGATAACAACTCTCAGTAGTCGCTCCTCTGCTGCTTGTTCTCTTGCAACTTCTTCATCTTCATTCTCACTTTCACTGAAGTCACCCGTATCAGGTTCTCTTCTTTGCGCTATCTCCATGGCGTCTAACCTTGCACAAATTTGTCTCATCTCTTCTTCCATGGCTATGTTTACCACCGTTCTGTCTCTTCGTCTCCTTGGCAACATCATTCCAACTCTTCTCCTTACATAGAGATCAATACCATTTGATGATATCATACAAGTATTCTTTCTTTGCCTTCTATCTATAGACAAGATCTATGCTCTGATACCACTTGACACAAACCCCCACCTCCTCTTGGGGCCTGCATGACCTCCTGGTCCAGGATCATTCATAGTATGGAGTCAAATTATCTCTCAGGCTCCCACTGAGCCCTCAAATTTCTTATTCATAGGTCATTTCCCTTTTTCTCGTGCTTAAAATCCACTAGTGAGGGTCCTTATATGCCAGCAGAGTCCTCCACCTGACTCTGAGCTAAAATCGTGGGCCAATATTCTTTTTACAGAAGAATTCAGATGCTTTGGAACTCCGGGATTTGAGACTTCCGAAAGAAATACGTTGCAAACCTTCCAAAGGCCGAACTCACGAACAATTGGACTATCAAAAGGATCGATGGTCCTCTTTCTATCAGCAACAAACGACTACGATTGGCTCGAGACAACGGTCTTCAGGAGTCCCGGTTGCTTCAACTTGAAATACCTCTGAACGCTGAATCAGTGGAGGCAATATCTACTCTCCACATGTACCACCTTGATCGATAGTCGATATCAACTTCGACCTTCTGGCCTTCAGGAGTTTTCGAGCCAAACAACCTTGCAATATATTTCCTCTAGAGTACCAAACCTATGGTTTCCAATATTTTCTGACACGTGACTCTTCGCGCCAACGACTAAGATTCCTTCTGAGTTTCATAACTTCAGGAATCTTTCACACTTCTGCTACAACACCTCCAAACATATGGATATCTGAACTTTCGAACAACTCTGGATCTATGGACATGTGTCCCCAAAATCAGACGGTCCATATTTTCTTTGGATCCCATTACTTCGGGAAATCCATATCCTCCACAATACTTTCTCAAAAATATCCAAACACTTGAAGTCCGAAGGACTTCAAAGGTAAATACCGATGCAACTTTCCTAGATCTGACGACTAGGAAATATTTTCTTCTCCTCGGGTGGGTCTCATCCACTCGATCCTTGAAAATGAAGGACTCTCCCCTTCAAATGATTATGTTCACTCTTTCTCCTGATCTTTAACACTTGAAATCTTCGGGCTTCCTGTGCACTCCTTGCACCTCTCTGGAAACTTCACACTTAAATATTTTGAGAAATATTCCTATGCACTCCTTGTGCCCACCTTCCTCAGGACTCTTCAACACTTGCCTAAATGTTGGCCATGTGCACACCCTGCAAGGGTCTTCTTTGATATTTTATACTCCACTGAGTATACATGCACTCCTTGCACTCACTCTACACAATTTCACGTTATCTCTTCTGAACTTCTGAGTCTGTACGCGACTCTTCCTTCACACTCCTTGCATGGCTATTGTTCACTCCTTGCACCAGTTCTTCAGAAGAGAAACAATTGAAACTTACAAAACACTACAGGTTCATTCAATTAACCATAAAATGCAAACACATGCATATAAAACACAGAAATAAAATGACACGACATTACCCAATTAACTCATAAGGAAAACATGTACAGAGTTCTGGAAGCAATTCTCCTTCTATTATATTTCTTCATTTACGTAGGTTCTCTTACAACTCTTCAATAACTCTCAGTAGCAAGTACAAATTCTTTCTCAACTTCTTCAACCATCCATTTGGGCATACATTACATATATTTATACACGGAGGGGCTTCTTGAGCCTTCCTACCGACTACACTAGTGCTATCATATCATATTTAAAGAACTTTCCCACTAAGGCTTATTACAATAAATAACATTTACAACCCAAATACGAGTCACTACTCGATATCTGTACATTCCTACATCTTATTAAGATAATTACAATATTTGGCGGCCTCATGTAATGGCTCAAGCCTCGAAATATTAAAATCTTTAATTAAAATTCTTTCAAAACAGAAATGACGCGCTCTCCTTTTTGGATCCCAAAACATTTTTGAATGCACGCTTGATTCTGTGTTGTCCTCCACTCGACTTGATTAATATTGATGATGATGCTCCTGCATCACCACATCTCCTGAATCCATTCATAATGGCACTATCCCAGATTCCTTCACTGCATGTTTGGTCCCCATACCAAGTTCCACATGCATGTTCAAGTCATACTATGTGAATCTCTCGAACAACTCACGTGGCCCTATAATATGACATGTGGATCCACTATATATTAGCCATGCACCAATTGATATGGTACCCAAGGATTTTTGGGAAACAAGTAATAACTCTGTCTGTTCAAACTTCTTGGTAAATTCATCCATTTGACTCCTTGTTGACGTAGCTACCTTTGGTTGTGTCTTGTTCGCCCTTCTTCATCTTTGGACACTGTGAAGCATAGTGTCCCTTCTTATGATAATGAAAAAAATTGAACTTACTTAGGTCCTTCCATGTGCTAGCTTGTGAAGATGAATATCCACCTTTGTTCATATTGACCTTCCCCTTGCCCCTCCTTTTCTAATTATAAATTGAAAGTTTCTCCACATAACCATCCTCTTGTGAACCTCCCAAAGCCTCTCGAAGAGTCTCCTCCTGGATGCAATCAACCCACAATCACCTGAAGTATCGAAGCTTTTCTCAAGCACATATGGCTTCAATGAACAAAGTCCAAGGCTTGGTTAAGCCATTCAAGACCACCCTCACTAACTCCACATATGTCACTATCTCACCGACTGGCCCCAACTGATCAAGAACCTGAGTGATCCTGGTGAGGTAAATTGTCACTGAATCAATATTGTACATCTTGGTGTTCTTGAGTCAGTCCCTCAATACCATATTTTGGTTCTCGTTCTTACTCTGAAATAAATTCATTAGAGTCGAGAAAATCACATGGGTTAAATTTTCCTCAGATAGATGAGGAATAATATGGTCCCTTACCAAATCTAAGATAATCCACATTTCCTTGGCCTTGCTTTCCTCATGCAGATCCAACTATGCAGGATCTGTTGGGGTGGTCACTGCGGTCTCTACATGACTCCACAATCCATTCTCCCTCAGGAGAAACATGATTTACTCTTTCCATGGAAGAAATTTAGAGGCACCGTCCAACCACTTCTCATACCTCAACCTAGTTGTTACTGTCTTCAATATTTAATCTAAAAAACACTAAAAAATGTGCCCATCCCCTTAGGTACAAAAATAAAAAATATTTTAGGTTTCCCAGGACTCGTTGTCTGCTGCCCAAATTTATTGCCCACTGAATGAAATTTCTACCCACTACCCAAACCTGTTTTCCATTTTCTATACCCCTCCTCGAGGACTCCCAATGATGCCTAGTGACTTATGCAACTTCTTGAGTCCTTTTGGGATGCTTGAAAAGTTTTAGGGTCTTCTCAAGGATTTCTAGTCCCTACAAGGTTATCACAGCTTGTTGGTGGCCCTACTGGTGGTTAGTTCTGTTAGAGGATGGTTTGGTCAACGACTCTTCCAACAACTAGATGACATCTATGCTAGGTCGGAGAATATCCTTACCCATGCATCCTCAACCTGACTATTCTCTATTCCATGCATACTGCATCCTGTGACCACAGATCTGCCCAACCATCTGTCCACTCATATTTTAGCCTCTACAAGTGGCCATCCTCTATCAATGTCTTAAGCCACCATGCTATCTCCATGTCCAACACTTTTTTATTCCAGGCTACTACTCCCGACAACACTTGCAGTCACCTCCAACGCCCAGTGGATCTACAAAAACCTGATCCACTCAACAAATAGGTGTAGCTGCAACAATAAAATGGTGGTTGGTTTGACCTCTGCAATTTTCGGTTGTTGCAAACTCCATGACCCTAGTCGTCAACTCAATCCACGAATATCTACAAAAAAGAGAGGCCTAATATTTACTTGACAATAACCAATCACAACCCAATCTTATTCCTTAGCAGTAGATGTGCAGTGATCTGAATGAGTCATACACTGTACAACCTGTACGGATGTTGTATGGTGGTTTTATGGCTGTTGTACATTGTACACTTTTTTTTCCTTTTACCCTTTGCTTGGCCTGCAGAATAAAAAAATTCCCCACTACTAACTACAGAAAAAAAATCATGCGTCCAATCTAGTTCCTTCATAATTCATGGCTCTGATATCATGTTAATTTCTATAAACCTAGCACTTGACCATTAATTCTAATCAAAACACATTTACTGAATAATATTACAACTAGGTTATTAACGATAAGTTTAGCAGAAGCAAATAAAATAGAAAATGAAACACATTGCACAAATATTTCTGGGTAAATAACCCTTGGAAAAACCCTGAAGGGAAAACCATATCTGTGAGAATTATTATTATTATGTTGGGCTCTCGTCTTGGGAAAATGGCCCATCTGATGAATACAAAAAAAATAGATAACTAATCCCTACAAACCTCAATAGAAATCCTTTGATATTGTTGGTTGGATGTTATCTCCCTTGCTGCCCCTTTGCTCCTATCCTCAACCCCTACCATCCACACTTGGATGAATGTCCTTCTCCACCCAATCAATAAGAGCTCACTCTCTCACTCTATGTGTATCTCTTGTGTGTCTCATCCTCTCACATAGGCTGTCTTTTATAACCTTGAGTTTACCCTAAGTACAAAACCCTAGATCTTGTAAAGTGATCAACGTCTGAGATCTAATATCATGTTCACTTTATATATAATGACTAGTACTTAATTTAATTACTAATTCCAAATACTTAGGCATTTAATAAAATTAAAATCAAGTTTTTACAAAAATACATTCACTTAAATAAAGTGAATCTCCTATGATTTTGAGAGGCATTCAAGATGACTCCCATGTGTTGACACAAACCCGCATGGAAGTACATGCCCGATGCTACGAAAAACATCAACTGACAATTTATTTTCATTTGAAGTAATGATGAGTGAAACCCCTTTTCCTTAGGTTTGTTTATAGACATGCATAACTTTTATGTTCTCCCATGCTCAAGCTTTGCTCTATAGGTTTCATCACTTTTCATTTTGGCTCAGCATATGATCATTGTTCATGTGTAGGTACTTCATCCTTTTTTTGATGGAAAGTGAGAAAGATATAAAATAATTATCTCCCCACTTTAAAGGATGGTATTTCTCTTCCTTTGATTCCCAAGGAAGATCAAGGAGATTAATCATGGGATGGAGAAAGGACTCTCTATCCTTCACAAATTATTAGGCCTTTCCTTATAGATTATTAACCACTCTGTTATCAAGGATATAGAAATCTATAAAATAATTGTCTCCCCACTTGAAAGGATGGGATTTCTCTTTCGTTTATGCCCAAGGAAGATCAGGGGAATTGATCATGGGATGAAAAAATGACTCTATATCCCTCACAAATTATTCGGCCTTTCCTTCTAGCTTAGGAACCACGTTGTTATCAAGGATATAGAAAAGGACCTCAAGTACATTGATATAGAATGGATCATTATATAATTTTTCATATATCTTAGTACTTTCTAGGTGGAAAATTGGAGGAATTGGCTTGCAGTGCCCATTTTAGTGGTAGGTCCCAGTTTGGGGATTTGAGGTTCAAAACCTTCCAAATCCATTTTGAGGAATAAAATGGAATATTTTGGGTTAAAAAACTTTATAATAATATTTCACAACCCCTTAATGTTTTTCTACACATCAATACCTTTCCAACAATGCAAACATTGCCTCAATCGAAACTCATATGTGGAAGTTATACCTCCCACAAGTTGACCTACCTTATTGACCACCATGGTATGAGTGGATGCCATGTCAGCCCCCAATACTCATACATGTGGGGCTAGCCATGTGTGTAATTTCAATAATATTATATAAGGTCCAAACCTTATCACTAATTGAGGTTTGAGGATAAAAAAACCTTAACCCTAGATGACTATCAGGCTATGTTAAATATAGGGTCTCTAGGAAGAAAAGGGGTTCCATTCTTTTGTATTATAATTCTTCCATATTTGAGAATATGATCCAAGGAGTGGGATTTGATATCATAAAATATGTAGCAAGAAGAGACTATAGTGTCCATTTAGGCCACACAGTCATAAGAAACTCCATAGTGAGTTCCCCTTTCTTTGTATTTGCATTTTGCATAACTAAATAAAAGAGAGAATAGGCCTCACCTTCTAGATGGGTTTTCTTTTGTATTGGGTTTCCAAGGATACATGTTGTGTACAATTTTGTGGATGGTATGTATATTTTATTTTTCTTTCATTTTTGTATTAAGTTGTTTTCATAAATTCGAGCAATAATCTAGTAATAATTAATCTGCGATCTAAGGAAATTAATTGCATAATTTAATATTTTAGAATATTATAAGATCTATTCTTGCGAACTGTTCTTGTGGAATATCCATGGTAGTTTAAAAATAATGAATTAACAAATATGACTTGTATGCATATCAACAATGCTACTAGGAAGGCACCCTACAAAAACTGTGGTTCCATTAAGGCTTAGTACTGGTAGAGGGGGGACCTAAACTTCACTCTTGGTGCTTCAAAAACATAGGGCCCAACAACATAGATGGATCCCATTTCATATTTATTCATCACCAAACTAGATATTGCGGGCTTGTTGGACATCCATCCTGCAAAAATCTCTCCCATGTGGAGAAATATGAGAACTAGGGAGGCTCGGGTGGAAAAAAATTTAGACCATTTTTTATTTCTAAATATTTTCTTAAAGACAAACTCTAGATTTTTCAGTGGGGATTTTCGAGGGGTGACTCAGACCACAATCCTATCATTATGGAACTATCTCCCCTTCAAGAGAAACCCCCTAGCCCCTTCAAATTAAACATATCTTGGCTAGGGGATGAGTCCTTTATAAATAAAATAAAGGAAATGATGGAGATCATACAATCCCTCCTCCCCTAAATCCTCTACTTTACAGTTTGATCAAAACTTAAAGAGATAAAAACAAGATGTTATTACCTCGTCTAGGGAAAAGAGGAAAAAATATGAAAAAATTTTGTAGGAAATTTAGGCTAAATTGGAAATCTTCTACCAAGGAGAGGGACATGGTTTTCTTACAAAATTCCAACAAAATGGAAATCAAGAACCTTGAGGAAAATCAGAGGAGAATATTGCTTGACAAAGAAAAGGAATGGAGAATTAAGAGTCGAGTGATCTTGCTACAAGTTTCTGATTAACACAAAAAATTCTTCCACCATTTTGCAAATAGTCTAAAGAACATCCACATGGTTTGGATGATTGATAAGGCTAACTAGACCAGGGTATATTCATTTTCAGATATGGTAGCTAAAGGAGTGCATTACTTTAGAAATATTTTTAATGAAGAAGCCAAATCCACCATCAAATCTATCCTCAAGGTATCTAGCTTCGTTCCAAGTTTTATAAACTCCGCGGATGACAAATCCTTGATGGAAGAAATTTCCAAATAATAAATTCTCAGCACCTTACAAACATTTCAGAAGGATAAAATCATAGCTCTAGATGGGCTTCCAATTGAGTTTTTTCTGGGGTGTTATGATTTTATTGAGAATTACTTTTTGAAGGTGGTTGAATGTTCTCAATCCATAGGTCAAATTCTAGCTTCTTTCAACACTACCTTCCTAGCACTTATCCCCAAATATGATAACCCATTGAATTTTGAAAGCTTCAATCCCCTCTCACTCTAAGACAACATTTATAACATCATCTCCAAAATAATTTCTTGTAGGCTAAAAGCCATACTATCAAGACACATCTCTCTAGATAAATTTGGGTTTTTGAAAGGAAGATCCATGAAGCGATATGACTAGAACAAGAAGGATTGCACTCCATTAGAATAGGGAATAAAAAATCTCTCACATTAAAGGTATATCTCTCAAAGGACTTTGACAGAGTGAGTTGGTTATATCTCAGAATTATCCTCATTCACCTCAGGTTCAATCATGCTTTTTTTATTTGGGTGTTAAGTTGTATCAACTCATCCTCCTTTGATATTCTAATCAATGAATAAACTTCCCCTTTCTTCAAATAAAAAAAGGGAAATAAGACAAGGATTCCCCCTATCCTTGCTCACCTTTCTTCTAGTAGCTAACGGCCCTAATAGATTATTAAAGGTAGCCTATGTTGTTGGAAGATTAAATAGTATAAAATTGGGTCCCTCTTGTAGCATAAGCCACCTCCTTTTTGTGGATGACATTCTCATTTTTTATGAAGGTTTGAGGGAAACTATTGAAAATATTCAAGAGATCTTGGATCTCTTTTGTAAAGTCACAATAATGAAAATTAATATGGAAAAAACCTTGTTGATCACCTCGGGACTCTCAAACTTGGAAAGGATCAAAATTTATTATATTTTTTCCCTTTCAATTAAGAGACTTTGAAGATGGAATAAAATACTTGGGATTCCATATGAAAGAAAAATAATACAAGAAAGTTGATTGGCTATGGCTTCTAGCAAAATTGGAAAAAAAAATCAATATATGGTACAATAGATGGCTCTCTAGAGGAGGAAGATTGGTCCTAGTCAAGGTAGTGCTAGAAGTTATCTTGGTATATTGGATGTCACTAGCTTGGATCCCAAAATGAATCCTAGGAAATATTAAGAAAATTTTCTTCCGGTTCCTTTGGTCTAGGGAAGGTGGGGAGAGAAAATTGGTACTAGCCTCATCGAAAATTCTAGTGGTTCCAAAAATCCCAGGGGGGTTGGGGGCTGAAAAACATATTCTGATTCTCAAAATATCTTGTAGCTAAAAATGTCTAGAGTCTCATCTATTTCACTTGGATATGGGCACAAGTGACCAAGGAAAAATACCCCCCCTTAGGAATTCATTGTGGATTGTGATGCAAGAGGATCCACCCCTCCTAACTATTAGAGTAATTTTACAATGGAATTTCTTCTATCGTGCAAACTTGGGAGTGTAGACATTCTAAAACTTCTATTGTATAATAGAACCACACAAATTTCTCAAATATATAATGCTACAACCACCAAAGGTGTGCATCCCCACCATCTTCTCTTCTATAGCACAAGTAAATGGATGCTACAAAACAAAAGTTTGCACTAACCTATCTACTCCATATTTTCAAATATGCAACACGAGAGTTCCAACCTATACAATTCATTGTACAAAATTTTTATATATATTTCACAACATCTCTATGCTCTCTTCATAGTGGCATCACCCTACACGTTATTCCATTCAATCCTACAATCAATGGTTAGTTTATAAACCAAGGAACCTATCCTTTCTCATACACAGACTTCTATCATGAGTATATATTATGTAGACCCTCTTATATGCTCTAGTAGTATTTGCACTTAGATTTATATTCAAACAAAAACTCTCATCCTCACGAGAATCATACAGAATAGAACTTAGTCATGGTTCAACACTTTGAAAAAATTATCTATACAATTCTTAGACTCATGAATAATTTCATAGCTATCTAATATTTCCACACATGCACATGCATGCACGAGCGTGTGCACACACACACACACACACACGCACGCACGCACGCACACACACACACACACACACAATGATAGGGATTCAGAGTGACATTGTTCTCTACATGAACACAAATTATCCATACTCAACATCCCTACAAAATTAAGCATCCATCCAACATAATGAAATCTACAACAATACATACAAAACACATAGCAATATAATTATCACACAGACTCATACACACATATGCACATGGATTTAATTCTGGAAAATTGAACTCCTTTATTCATTTATATAGAGAATAAATACAATGGATCAATGGCCACATATCATATTACAAAGCTCATTAGGTTTCCAAGCCCAATGCCATGGAATCCTCAACCATTACCTTATATCACACTTGAGATCTCCTCTCTTCTTTTTCGAGCCACCTCTATTTTTTTTCCAATTTCCTTCTCGCCTCATTCATGTTGTGTTTATTTATATTCAAGAAACTATTTTCCTTCAACTTCCAAATGAGATTCTCTTTCCCTTTTGTTTTCAACTTCTACCTTTTCATTTCCATGTTAATATTTGTCCTTTTCTTCTATAGTGATTCACCTCCCGCAATGTGACCTTCCAGATTCCACTCAACAATGCACTTCATCTTAAACACATCCTTTGAACAACCTTCTACACATGCACACAAATTTCCTCTTAACCCTTACTATTTTCTCTTGTGCATTTATATTTTATTAATTCTATAGCAGCACGTCCATTTTGGAACACTGTCACAATCCGTAGCACTGTTACATTTTGTAGCAACACTGTCACATTCTGCAACTTGTCATGTTCTGTAAACACTAATTTTGGTTCTATATAAATATTCATGATGAATCTTCAAACTGATTTCGATTATCATGAATCAAAATCAGTAGGTTATTAAGAAATCATGCCCTCATGATTATGAGGTCAACTATTAAAATCTCCAACTATCCAATGCAACTTTCATCACTATTTCCTTCAACTCTACATTCTTCATTGTTGTACATTGAACTTCACAAGGAATACAAGGCATATTCTTCTTTCTACATATTCTTTCTCCAACTCATTTATGATATCTTTATTTTCATTGCTACATATCTATCTACAACAATATAACAATACTCTTATCATGGAAATATGAAATTTTATCTCATTTCTGCTGCAACTCACATTCTGGTATTGCTACTATCTTTTTCTTTCTTTCTTCGTCACAAAAATAACTAGTCAAATGATCCTCATCTATGCATAAATTTCATAAATCTAATTGAGTCATGTCCCATCCAAGACATTCCACTTCCCGTTTTCATGTAGTGTACAAAGTGCCTTTAGTGCATCCAACTATTCATTCTCAAGGCCAGACAACCTAGAGTTACATGCTCACATGTTACACCTCTCTTGACTCAATCCACAACCACATGTAGACTACCTCAGTCGATGATTCTATCAACATATTCACTTTTTTCACAAATTAAAATTATCATAGACATACCTCCAATATCCTTCCTCCTTACACAACACCTTTACACTCAGTTCTCAACACATTCTCATTCAACAACTTTTAATCCTTATAACATTCTTCTCTGACATGTCTTGTTTGTCCAACATATTTTTAATATTCTCTCTTTCTCTATCAAAGAAATCTTTATCAACTTCCTCTTTAATTAGGACAATAATTTTTCATCCATCTTCATCTCAGTATCTTGACTCGTGCTTCCTCCTTGATCACTTATCTTCATGGCATATTGTTCTACACATGCTTCCTCTTCAAACATATTCATCATCTACAACCTCAGTGATTTACAATTGTTGTAATCTCTACAAATTCCCTTTCCTTTCACATCATATTTCTATTTCATCTTCTTTGACTGATATGCATATATCCTTATCAAACAAGTACATTCACTTTCATTTGCAGTTGCAAATTTCCTTCTTCCTACAAACAAGGGAATAACATATTAAGGGAAAACAAATAATTGCATATTCACTCCCTTATTTTTTTCACTACATCTGACACACACCACATGTTCCTCTATATTCAATTGTTGTATGCTTATACATAACTATTCATTCTCATTTATTTTATATTCAATTCCACTATGAATGTCTAGCCACCATATTGAAACAATTTATTACCACCATCACATTACTACAAACATGTTCCTCATAATATAGGAGCCCAATATCCAATCCAAGAAACCTTCTGATTGTATTTTCTCTTACAACATACTTCTCTGGTTAATGTTTCCACTCACCCATGACATGGAGTCATATCTTCCTCTTCCATATCACACTTTCAACAAGTGTCCCTTGTGTATCCAACATTCATGCTACAACTTCAACCCATGCACTTTAGACTCATTTCAAATGACTATCCTTTTATCTCAAGATAAAAATCATGGATAACCACCACCACAACTTCCATTTCATTAGATCATGTTTTTCTCTCATGAACCACACTATCTCTATATTTAGTAGTAAACTATATCAAAGACTATCTTCGTTCTCAATAGAAACCTTATGGACCTTATTTACTTCATTTAACCTTCTATTCTTGACTATATTCTTCTTCTTGCAGATTAAAAGTTTTCCCTTTAACAAATTCATTCCTTTTGTTTGACATTTGGTCCTTTATCTTGTGCATATTATTTTTCTTATCCCTTGAAATTCTGCTAGTCCATCATATCCAATTCATTTTTTCTCTATTTCTTCCAATGCTAGGTTCCTCACACCTCCTCGACCTTCTCCTCTTCATGGTGAAATCCTTTGGAGTTGTCTCTTAGTCCATAACCATACTACCATTCATAGGCCTTTCTTATAAAAATTCCCCCCATCACTCTTCTGCCAATAGAGATAAGTTGAGACAACCGTCTCTCAAGTCTCTTTGTTGTGCATAGGAATTGATCTTGCAGAACCCAACTCTAAAAAAATAATTAGCTATGATAATTCTACAAATTCTCAACCAAAATTGAACCTTGATTTGATATTATTACAAATTCTTTCATCCCAGAGTTGTGGCTAGATTTGACACCACTTGATGCTATAGGAACCACCCCTCCTACCCGTCAGAGTAAATTCACAATGGAATTCCTTCTCCTACACAAAATAGAGAGCATAGATTCTCCCAAACTTCTACTACATAATATAACCACACATATTTCTCAAATAGAGAATGATACAACCACTAAAGTTGTGCACCCCCACTATCTACTCCTTTTTAGCACCAGTAAATGGACACTACAAAACACAAGTCTACACTAATCCATCTACTCCATATTTTCCAATTTGCAACATGAGAGTTACAACTTGTACAATGATTTCTACAAAAGTTACATATATTTGAAGATATATCTATGCTCTCTTCATGGTGGAATCACCCTACAATTTATTCCATTCAGGCTTGTAATCAACGATTAGTTTATAGACCAAGGAACATATCCTTTCTCATACACATAATTCTTTTTAGAACCTATTATATGCTCTGGAAATATTTGTGCTCAAATTTATATTCAAACAAAAACTCTCATCCTTGTGAGCACCATACACGTAAAACTTGGTCATGGTTCAACACTCTCACAAACTTCTCTATACAATTCTTAGACTCAGTAATAATGTCATAGCTTGTTGATATTTCCACACACACACACACAAACACACACATATATTATGATAGGGATTCATAGCAAAAATATTCTTTATAGGAACTAATCTGGATTTGATCATAATATAATTTTTCATCTATCTTGGTACTTTTTGGATGGAAGAAAATGGAGGAATCGGCTTGTAGGAACATTTTAGCGTGACGTCCCATTTTGGAAAATTGGGTCCAAAACCTTCCGAAGCCATTTTAAGGCATTAAACATAATTTTTTGGTAAAACAAAAAAATCCCTTGCACTCCCCATACCAATGTTATACACATCGATACATTTCCAACAATGCAAGAATCACCTCAATAGGAGCTCATATGCGAAAGTTATGTCTCCCACAAGTTGACCTACCTTATTGACCACCATGATATGAGTGGATGCCATGTGAACCCCCATTACTTAAATGTGTGGGGATAGCCACATGTGAATTTTCAAGAAGACTTTAGAAGGTCCAAACCTTATCACTAATTGAGGGTTGAGGAAGTCAAAACCCTAACCCTAGAAAACTATTGGGATATGTTAAATACCTGGCTACTAGGAGGAGAATGGGCCCCATTCTTTAGCATTGTACTTGTTTCATATCTGAGAAAAACATCTAGGAGAGGTATTTTGAGAGAATAACAAAGGAGGAGGAAGATTATGTAGTGTTGGAAGTAGGCCAAAGAGGAAAGGAAGGCGATTTTGGGAAAGAAGGCATGCACAAGGAAAGTGACAGCTGGAAGGAAGAGTAATATGCACACATGCATGGAAGACCTAATGACATTAGGGTTAGGGTTTTGGCAATGTATTGTAATGGCTAGTGAGCCAGGAATGCATAAATATAGATACCTAGGTCACATAGGGAGAGAAAAGGGGAGAAGGGACGAATGCGATGCAACGGATGCTATGTAATATTTTGTTATATGAACTAATTTTGTAAGCTGTTGAGATAGAGAGGATTGAGGAGGGTAGATATTGAGGGCTAGATCGTAGGACGAGAAGCCTGGTGAGATCTAGTTCGCCTCATAATAGATATTAACCCAACTGAGAAGAGTTGTAAAGTGCGTGGTGTTGTAGTCAAGAACTACTTTAATAATGTTCGACAACACAGGTATTCCAACAGAGGACGAACACCTTCAGTAACCACTCACATAACCAGATAAAATATCAACACACTGATGTTTTCACGTGGTAAAACCCCTACGGGGAA
>JZKD02S1861574.1:182096-209554 GCA_000966675.3 Picea glauca | reverse complement strand
CTTCTCGATGACAACAAGGGTTAGATCTCGGTTAGCTTACCCGGAAGATGCACCTTTTCCTATATGTTTCTGATTTTCCGAGATCGCACAAGGCGCGGGGCAAAGAGCATACGCATATCTAAAAGAGTAGCATCCCGGAAAAAAAAAAAAACAAACCGAAATAATCAAAACTTTGCAAAAATTTAAAAATGCGTATTCAGATTTTATACCTCTGGATTCTGACTGTAATAGCCGTATCTTGGGCAAACGGAAACCTTTTCGAGTGAAACAAAAAGTGTTCCTGAATGAAAAGCATGCTCCGGACGCAATGGAACAGTCATTTCATCCTAGAAATGTACATAAATTCCAGAAAATGGAGATGAGGCAACTCAGCTTCACGATCTCGATCTACAACAGGAGCAGGTCTTCAAACAGGCTCTGATACCATGTTAAGATTTTCCATTACACCAAAACCCGCAGGTGTTAGTAAAATTCCAAATCAGAAACATCACCTTGGGTGGGCGGTTAGTCCCATGATTCGCGTGGCGGTTAGTCCACGAGAGGTGTGGCGGTTAGTCCAACACCCCTAGTTCACGAGAGGTGCGGAGGTTAGTCCAACAAATAAAAGAGCTAAGAGCCAGATATTTGTGGATGTAGCCCGGGGGGGTGAACCATGGTAACACCTGTGTTATGTGATTGAATGCATGTGTTTCTTTATTCTCTTCAGTAGATATTGATATGCTAGATGAATGGGTTGTTATAATTCATGATTAATCATAAATGATATTGCATTGCGTTAATAAGTTACAATAGAACCTGCAACATACAATTATCAGATTCTCCACTCAATACTAGGCTGCAAACACATGAGTATTGTAGCCACCCATTAAGACTATCTCAGGTGAGACGACGCAGTGCACCCTGTGCGTTGTGTTGCCTTCTGGTTTACCAGGAGGGCCGATAATTTTAGAGGCTTTGTTGGAACCCCGAACAGACATGAAACCTAGGTCACTCAATACAAACTCAGACATGATATATAAATATAACCAACAAATGATTCTGTTGTCGTTGGTAGGAACAATAAAGGATTGAGTAGATGAGATATGTTGAATATCTGCTACAAAATATGTAAGATCTGCGAGAGGTGGATCAAGAGAATATTAAAGCAGAGAAGAAAGAAATGAGCCACTAAAAGGGGATGTTGAGACCATGGAACCCCACAAAAGAAGAGATCAAAATCTCGCTAAGGACAAGAGAGCTGGAGTTTGCACAAAAATATAACAGAAACCCTAGAGTAACACCCCACAAATATCTTGAGAAATAGGTGTTTATTGATTTGCATGAAGTCTTTTTCTGTGATTTGCCACACTTATTGCAGGAGTGGATACTAAGGTTGAAGGAAAACCACACAATGAACCAGATCCGACAGTTAGAGTGGACCCTAGTACATAATGAGTAGTTACAGTAGGTGAACAACAAATTCACCCGCGCAATAGATTTTTGGCTAGACAACATTGTGGCAGGATTTATAACAAAGTTTGCAGTAGATACAATGAAGTCGTATAGCGCAAAGGAGAAAGAATTTCTACGTGGGCCTCGAGGAAGGTACACTAGATCGTTGTATACTTCTATTAAGATACTGATATGCAACAAAGGCGTAATGGAAATGGAGTTGGATAGCTAAAATTCCCTGCGTGCATGGGGGAAGGGGGAAGCATTGACAAAAAAAGGAGAAATGGAAGGAGGAAAGGATCAGGGAAAGAAGGAGGAACCCTTGGACCCAATAATGATGGATGAAAACCAGATCAAGAGAATCACGATGACAGATGGAAAGATGCGTAGCGGAGTACCTTACCAATACAAGGTGAAGACAAAGAAGAGAGTCGTAGCCGTGAGGGAAGGCTTGGAAAATGAGGAAGAAGAGGTATAGGATCTTCGAGTTGTGGAGCAGATTGAGGAAATCCCGCGCGCAACATATGAGAGGAAAATGAGAGGTCCAAGAATGGGAAGAGAAGGCAACAATCCTATCCATATTAATGTCAGTGTGGAAACCATAAACCCATGTACGACTAATACACCAAAGAGAACACCACCGTTTAGACAATCAAATTTCGGGAGAAGAAAGACAACAAGAAGTACATATACACTAGGAACAACAAATGGAGGAGTGAGTTCAGGCAACATTAGTCAAGTATCTACACCGCACAAAGTTAGTATTCCAATGTTCAGGATGAAAGGACATGATCCCACCATCAGGTTACCATAATTTAAAAGAGAAGCATCGGAGGACCCGAAAAAACATTTGTTCATCTGTGAAAAGATTTGGGAAGCAAAAAAGATCACAGACGAAGATACTAAACTGGCACAACTAGCGATTACACTAAGGGATTGTGAACTGGATTGGTATATGAGTTTAGCTATGAAAATACAAGAGGGACAACCAGAACAATTGCAGACATCAAGAAATTTCTGATAAACGAGTTCCAGAAGCCGAGTTCATAAGATCAATACATGAACGAGATGATCAAAATTAGAAAAAAACTAGGAGAATCCGTATGGGATATTGACCATAGATTCAAGTGACTGAAGGGAAATTTGAAATATCTCATGACCGATAGGCAACATAGGAACATGTTTGTCAATTCACTTCTACCACACTTAAAATATCTATTGCGACAATAGAAGTTTCAGACGCAAGTAGAGGCTCTGCAGGAAACCCTGCAACTAGAGGAAAACCAATATCAGCAGACGGACCCAACCATCGAAGAAATGAAGGAGGACTTGAAGAATTTAATCTTCTAGTTGAACCAGAATAAAAGTAAGGACAAACTAGAAGTTGTTTGGTGTACTACATGCAGGATGTAAGGACACCACAAGAATGAATGTCCAACATTCACACAGTATATGGCAGCAGGAATGCCAAATGTGTTACCAACAAGAGGACTATGGTGCACAATCTGTAAGAAACCGAGAGATGATCCATATCACTACCCAATGATGCAAAAATACCAGATAGTCCCAAAGATCTCATATTGCAACTTTTGCAAGTCAGTGGGCCATGATGACAAATATTGTAGAACTATGGATTTTATGCAAGAGAGAACATCCGATGCATATAGAGTGCAGGAAGAAATGATGATTGGGAAAGCCACACCCCAATTTAACCAAGTTCCATCCCCATACAACACTACACAACAACAGTATACTATTGCACAACAACCATATAATATTGTGCATCCACAATACAACACAACACAACCTCAATACAATACCCCACAGTACAATCATGCACCTCGGTATAATGCGCCAAGAGGATATCGAGAAGGCTACATAGGTGTAGGATGAGTGAGGGGAGGTTTTGGAAGAGGTAGAGGACTAGTGGTATGTCACAATTGCCAACAACCTTAACATTATGTAAGGGAATGCCCACTTCCACCAGCAACGGGTATGTATTTTCCCGCATCGGACCATGATATAGAAGAATGTCTGACACTATTAGTAAATATACATGAAAAGAGGAACCAGAACAACCCGAATGTTCAATGGATTTCAGTCGAAGTGAGGGACGAAGGACAAAACATCAACATAGTCACCCGCATAGGAGCTAAAAAAGGAAACGACGTAGTCTGACATGAGCCAGTACGACACCAATGGGTGAAGAAGAACGCCTAACCAAGGAAGATGTTTGACGCACATAATGAGAAGGAGATATTTAAGTAAGCCAGAAAATAATTTCAGAAGGAAGACATTGCATTGACTTCAACTACGTAGCAAAGCAAGGAAGCACCAGAGTATGATATGCCTCCATTACTAAATCATACCAACAAAATGAAACCCATAGGATAAGTAAGTACAATCAAAGGATTTTTGTAATCATGTGTAAAAGTATTGAATGATCCATCATCTATCAAAATATTGCAAAACATATTAGAAATGTGTAGTATAGAGATGGAAGGAAAACTAGAACAAAAAATAGTCAATCACCTACATGCAAGGAGAAAAACAAGTAGGGAGTTCAGACAAAATGCCAACATCGAAGATTTCAACATGGGAGATATTATACTAGATCTACGATCTAAAGTTAATGTATTACCAAAGATGACATGCCAATGCATGGGAGAGCCCACATTAGGATATTCACCTATTCAACTGAAACTAGAAAACCAACACAGGGTCCTACCAATTGGTAGACTGAAAGGAGTGACAATAGATCTTGATGAAGTGCACACTAAAGTAGACTTTGAAGTGATTGAAATAGTGGATGACACAACACCATATCCAACGTTGCTTGGTTTGGATTGGGCATTTGAAAACCATGCCATAATCAATTTGAAGACACATAAAATGATATTTGAGTTAGGTGAATATAGGGTCATCACACCATTAGACCCATCAGAAGGAGAAAGGTTTGTAGAACCCACTTGCTTAGACTTAGAGGAGATCAACCAGTTGTACAGAACAACTGTGCGCTATGAGGATTATGTGAACCCAAATACAAATGGGATACTCAGTTGGCGGAGAATTACTTCATGTGCGACAGACTCAAACACCGGTTTAGAGAACTGATAACAAAGGCTACACGAAGTTTCCACGAGAAGATGTGCACGAATAGACCGCATAGTAAGATGGGTAGGCACAGAGATAAGGGAACCAACTAGTTTCCATGGAATAAATGATCTAGAAGTATTCTTGGAACAATACGAAGATGAAGTTTTAGAAAATCAGAGAATCTTAACACTTGATATAACACTCAAGGCCACACCTGCAAGATGGTGGGGCACACATAAAGAGACAATCACATATTGGTACCAATGTAAGCGGTTACTACGCATAAGGTTTGGCATAGAACAAAAAAACAACAAGGAACAAAAGTACGATGGACAGGGGGCACCAACGGAACACTTGGAGAAGTGCAAAATGCTATGGAAAATGACACCTCCATAGGAATGGCCTCATCACTTCATACACACTCTAGAGGGAATACCAACGAACTTGTATACAGACCAGGAACTGCGACCTGGATGAAATTGAAACAAAATTTTACAGTCACTTTCTCATTCGAGCATGATAAAACCAACATAGATGCAACTCTTAAACAGATAAGAGGGGTGATCTTCATCAAGGAACCAGAATTCAAACTCATAACAGAAGAACAACGGCCAAAAAAACAGATAGTCAAATAAATTTTGTCATGTTACCATGTGCAGGAGGAAGCACTGGATGAAGATGATCCACGTGATATTCATATCGAGGAAGAGAAAGGTGAGAGAGAATTGGAGGGTTCACCTATAGAATTAGAAGTCATTTTTTCACCGATCAAGGTGAATAAAGTCAACATTGGGACACTTGAGAATCCCAAATGGCTAGCATTGGAGATTACTGGGATGAACAAACAGTAAAAAGCATAACAAATTTACTGCGCGAATACAACGACATGTTCCCCACAACATTTACAGAGATGAAGGGTATAGAAGGAGAGCTAGGAGAAATGAAGATACCACTCAGAGGTTAAGAGAGACCGATCAGACAATGACCATACGGATTGAGCCCAATATATAAGTATAAATTCAAAGCTGAGATGGACAGGATGCTCAAAGACAGAATCATAGAACCAGTGGAAGAATCAGAATGGATAAGCCCAATGGTAGTTCAGGAGAAACAACAAGGAGGGATAAGGATATGCGTCGACTTGAGTAAGTTGAATGATGCATGCCTACATGACCTGTTCCCTACACCTTTCACAGACGAAGTATTGGAGAACGTAGGAGGACACAAATTTTACTCATTCACTGATGGATTCTTAGGCTACCACCAGATCAATATAGCCCAAGAAGATAGACACAAGACCACATTTTCTATAGAATGGGGATCCTACCAGTACATAGTCATGCCGTTTGGACTGAAAAATGCACTAGAAATATTTTCCAGAGTAGTCATCACCGCGTTTAAGGAATTCATCCACCAGTTTCTAGAGGTATACTTAGACGATTGGACAATATATAGTTTGTTGAAATATCATATAGAGGTCTTACGGGTGATGTCAGAAACATGCAAGCAGTACCAAATATCATTAAACATAAAAAATGTATATTCAGAACACCGTTTGGGATACTATTGGGCCATATAGTATGCAAACAAGGGTTACTAGTTATTGGCACAGGGGCAGACCCAGGGTTGAATACTTCAACAATGCACCAGTAAAACTCTAACTATCGTCTCTTTCGGCAACACCTGCGAAGTAGATGAAGTCTCACCTGAGGTAGAGGTAGGGGGGTTTCATGAATCAAGTGTCTACGACCTAGATGGGACACAGATCTATTATTACAACACTTAACAGAGCACTTAGCCAACAATATGCATTAACTTATGGTCATTAGTCAAATCATAGATTAAACCCTAAGTACACAACAACACAATAATAACTAAGATCAAGTAATTTTCATCACTTAGCACATAGTTATTGGATCATATATAACATTCATTTATCATCAATAGAGAACTAAGCATCCATATATCTATATAACATACATAAATACCAATACACTAACAGATAAACAACATAAAAAATATCAACAACATCATACAAATCACATCAACACATGATATATGTGGTTCACCCCAGTGTGGGGCTATGTCCACCAACTCTTCTTCTTATTTATTAGTGTTTGAGCTTCTGATATTATTCTGCTCCTGTGCACAAAGCCATAGATCCAATCCCTCCAAGGGACAAGAAATTTGCGCACACCTTGCCAAATCCTCCTTCCCCGAATTAGGTCAGGTCACAAAGCCTTACACAGTATGTGCACAAAGTCTCTTACAATCGCTTTCACTTAGCTCTACAAGTCTTAAAATACTTTAGTCATGCACTAAGCCCATGACCTCCAATGACCTCTACTTACATCGCCTATCCACTTATTTATACATTACAAAAATACCTAAACATGGGTAAACCCATGGGACAACATCCCATACCCGTTACATAAACCCTAATAGCCCAAAAATCTCGTAAAAACGAGTGAGATCCCGCAATCTCTGATTCACCTGGGAGCTTCGTCTTCGAGCAGCTTGTCGAAGTCCCAAAAATGGTCAAACATGACCAATGTTTCCTCAAAACTTGGTCGAGGGCCAACAGGCCCCCAACACTCACCTGTGACTCACCCTGAGTCACTCTTATCTGGGTAATATCACTTCGAATGCCTCGAGCTTAGCTCAAGCTGCCTTGACTTACTTATTTTCCAGATCCCCCTTCTCGAAAAACTCCTGAATTACTTGCTCGGTGATAGGCCCTTCCAGGTGTTGTTCCACTATTGCGATCGCTTATTCTAGCTGTGAGAATTGTCCCTCGATCTCTTCGAAAAGCATGAAGGATTCATCCTGCACCAGCTGGAGTCTCTGTGTCACTTCCATAAATCTAATCTTGATGGCAGTGAACTGTTGTTGCACTATGCGCTTCTCTTGCGACCTCTTCATCTTCTTGACTGCACCAGCTTCATCTGTGTTTGCATGGTGGACGCCTGTTTCTTTTCCTCTTGGAGTTGTGCTTCCAATTTCCTCAGCTCCAGATCTTCTGCAAGACGCTCATAAGTCTGCGCACTTCGATCACTTAATTTCTTACATTTTGAGGTCAACGCCCCGATTCTTTCTACTGTGCTCCTGACAACTTATTCCCTTTGATCCCACACTTCTTGTGGAGTGCTCGACACTGCTTGAAGTTATAATTATGCTACTCTTTCTTGAAGATGATGAATGGCCTCAACGAGCTTCCCCACTTGTATTGCAGTTGACTCTGGTTCCTCCTGTGCGAAGCTCGACACATAGCTAAGTGATCTAGTCACTGCTTCCTTGACCATAGTCTTCTCTGCAAGAAGATGGTATTTTTCTTCCTACATATTTTCTTTGTTCTCCTCTAACATCACCCTAATTTAACTTTTCTTCCACTGCGCAACTCGAAGTTTCTCTAAGGCATCCTCCTTTTCTTGCTTCATGGATTCTGTAGCCTGTTCTTTTTCTTCTTGGGCTCAATGAATTTGAACCTCTATCACATCTACTAACCTTTGCAACTGGGTGGGCTCATCCCCCAATTCTACATTTTTTACTGAGGATGGCGTGGTAGGCACTGCACTGCTCGAATGGATAGCTTGTTGGATGTCTCTAAGCTCTTTCTCTATTCTGCCGTACATCGAATCCTTCTTTGCCACATGTTTCTGCAATATGTCTTCTGAAGCATCTTCTATAGCTGTGATGGTGAGATCAATGCCATCCACTATGAGCACGTTCTTCGACTGAGGCTTGTTGGAATGAGCCTTCTTCCTTGCTGAAGGTTTCTCTGAGGAAACCTTCCTCTTCTACGATGCTTCTGCTGTGGTGAGGGGATCCTTTGGCATGTAACTTCTCCTTTGTCCTAATTTTCCTCCAATGCAATGTCCTTCTCATCACTTTCTATGTCTTGGACTTTGTCCTTTTTCTTCTTTTTCTTTGCGCTTCTCTATCCATCATGTTCAACCCAAGTGACTAATGGGCTTCCAATGATATCAGGGTCCGAGAGTTCTACATCCTCCACTGGTACAAGGAATTATGCTGGCCATTTCTTAGTGATCTCTTCCATGTCTTCCTTAGTCAACTTATAGTAAGACTGTATCTCCTTCTTACTTTCATCCTCACGCGCGGTGATGTGGATGAAGTGCTGATCTGCGTGGAACTTCGCTAGTGGCCTGTATAGAGGGTATTTGGGGTCATCCGTGGAAAGGATTCAATGGAACGCTTCAGCTATAGATAATAAGTATGGAAGATAACATTCGACTGCCACTGCTTCGCATATCGTTCATATACCACAAGGTAGCAAACCTCGCGACCAACGGTTCTGATGGCTCAACTTCAGGGAATGTTGCTCCTTCTGGCATCTACCAAGCAACAAATGCAATGAGCACCAGTAACCAACTAAAGTGGAATTCGTATCCTTGGTCCTGCTCTTTGCAACAGTTCTTCTCCAACTCGTTGACGAGGTAACTCACCCACTTCATCTGCATTCCTTTGACACACTTTCCTGCGAGGTTGACTATGAATCCTGTGACTTGTGTCAGAGGGTTCTTTTGGATGAGATTTACATCGATCAGTTGGAAAGAAAGGCACATTGTGCCATCCTGGATGGAGGCTACCTTGTAGCCTTGATTTCCCTTCTCTACATCATTGTAGGCTTCCTTTATTCGTTGTTCCAGGGATTGATCTGAAGTCTTCCTTAGGTAGAACTGGTGAGGGTCTAGTCCCTGCATGCTTATTCCATTGATTAGGTGGATTAGCACTGGATCCACAGTGACATGCCTGTCAAGCCACATATACCCTCCATGGTAGCACGAAAAGAGGAGTTTAATGTAAGCGTTAACCTCCTGATGTCGACCGAAGTGGTGGATCTTTATTACGTTCAAGATCCTGGAGTGCGTGAGCTCATTAATCCACGACTGGGGAACTATCTTGGGATTCTTCCCAGTCATATTCATCAGGTAGCTATGCAGTATGAGCATCACATAGTTCTTTTGGTCTCCGAGGTTAAAGTCATTGATATTGAGAGTTGGGATCAGTCCCAACTAGGGTCCAACTACGTGTATCCCCTTCAGGAGGTACGCAGTGATGAGCGTGTACTCAAAGTCACGAGGGAGACTGTCACAGTTCACTGTGCCAGTCAAAGGCGAGATGTAGTCTGGAAAGACCGGTGGGATCTGCTTCGCATTAGCCAAATCATTGCGGTGCTTTCTTCGTTTCTTAGTAGTGCGACCAGAACGTCGTCCAGTCGATGGGGACGCTTGCAATATGCGAGCCGACGATTCATGCATTCCTACATACATGAATTTCTCAGTCATGAGATCCACAATAATTTCCTCCACCGACTTCTCTACTACGCTACGCTCGCCTGACATTCACACTTGTAATAAAATAACTCAGGTAGGCAGATGGAAAATCAAGGTAATCAAATGAATGGCGAGGTATATACAACACAATGCAGTATGAAATCAATTCTCTATTAGCTCAGATATCTCGGTTTGCAAAAAGTGGTCCTAGTGTAGAATCCGATGGGTTAAATAAGAAACATCGTAACAAATTCCTCCAATGGGTAGGAATACCTCAATCAATATGAATCCACCCATTATAGCACGGTCTCAATGGCCCAATGGCAATATTTCCGTCCATAATTGTGTTTCGAGCCATTCTAGAGCATCATTCTAATGGTTAGGATGCCTCCAACGGTCATATAGCTTCACCATGGCGAAGTCACATTCTGCACGGTTTTGCTATTCTGGCGAGGTTCAAGTTCTACAAGCCTGCCTTCTGCGAAGTCTTTTCTGGGACTTCCCATAGTTTTTTTAATTTTTCTTTCTTCTTACTGAGCTTTCTGGCCTTCTTTTCTATAATTTAAGTCTCTGGATTCGTCTTTCCATTCTTATTATTTTCTTCCCTTAGTGTATTAACTTCGCACTGTTGAGGGTATTCCAAAGGTTTCAAGGGTAATACCTCTTCTCTTACTATTTCTGGGGTGAATGTACTTCTTTCCTGTATGGACAGGTTCTTTAAACTTTCTTGTGTTCTTCCATCTTCGATAGCTAGTTATCTGGTCCTCTATTGCTTCAAATTATTCTCTTATTCTTCTATTAGTCGCTTTATTTTTCTAGTCATGAAGTCCCTTAATTCTTTCTTTTTCTATTCTATGGCTTCCTCCTCTACTTTCCTTCAGATCTAATATTTTTCAATCCAGGTCTTTCTTAACAAAAGTGAAAAAGGAGTGTTGTTCTCAACAAACTTAATGACTTCAAATTATTCTTCGGTCGATGTTCCATGGGAAATCATAGGTACATTAGTAACTCTTCCACATAGGGTTATCATATTTCCTTTAAACAAACCTATCTTTCCAATGAAGGTACTATAATAGGCTTTCCCAAAATTACCCTTGTGATTTTTGGCATAATATTCACCTGTGTGTCCTCATCCAAAACATAGTCTATGTCAAAGTCTCTTATTCTTGTTTCTATGCACTGCTTCTCTTTGAAGATCTCTAGTAAACTGATGTCTCTGTGATCATTCAATTTTTCTTTTAGCTGTAATAACATAGTCTCGGATTCTTTTTGGTTTTATAACATATCCTCAGTCCTTTGACCTCCTACATAGTTTTCTTGTCTCATGTTCATATTTTCAACTTTGGCAATCATTCTAGGGAAATACTCAACTGTGACCAATAGCTTTAGAACAAAGACAAATATGACCTGTACCAGGGAATTCCTTATCAATATGTCCCATTCTTCTGCAATTATAACACAATGCCAATCCTCTCTTTCTTTTAAATGATCCCCAACCCTTCCTATACTGTGCACTAGGGTCACAGTGATGGACCTGCAATTTGCAACAATTCTTTCTAGGTTCCTGCATCCACTTGTTAGTCCAAAAATTCTTTCTATGCATAGGAATAACATATCTTTCACTATCTCCATCAAATCTATTTAGATCAACTCGTTCTTCTAGATGTGCCTTAGTTTTCAGACTAGGACAAAATCTATCGAACATAACTAGACTCATACTTTCGAAGAAAAAATTTCCACTTATCTTATCTTTACCAGAGCACAAAGCTTTGAGATCTTACCTCTTTTCTTCAGTTCCCAACAATCATAGTTTCAAGTCTCGACAACAAAACCATTTTTTGGCACAGGGGTAGACCCAGAGTTCAATGCTTCAACAACGCACCAACAAAACCCTAACTATCGGCCCTTTCAACAACACCTGCGAAGCAGATGAAGTCTCACCCGAGGTAGAGGCAGGGGCGCTGTAGGACTCAAGTGCCTAAAACCTAGCCGGGACACAGATCTATGATTACAACACTTAACAAAGAACTTATCCAACAATATGCATTAATTTATGGTTCTTAGTCACATCGCAGATTAAACCCTAAGTACACAACAACGCAGTAATAAGTAAGATCAAGTACTTTTCATCACTTAGCACATAGTTATTGGATCAGATCTAGCATTCCTTTATCATCAATAGAGCTCTAAGCATCCATATATCTATCTAACATACATAAATACCAATACACTAATATATAAACAATATCAACAACATCGTATAAAGCACATCAACACATGATATATCTGGTTCACCCTAGTGTGGGGCTACGTCCACCAACTCTTATTCTTCTTTATTAGTCTTCAAGATTTTCATATTCCTCTACTCCTGTGCATAAATCCACAGAGCCAACCCCTCCAAGAGACAGGAGATATGTGCACACCTCGCCAAATTCACCTTCCCTGAATTAGGCCAAGGCACAAAGCCTTACATAGTCTATGCACAAAGTCTCTTACAATCACTTACACTTAGCTCTGCAAGTCTTAACATACTCTAGTCATGCACTAAGCCCATGACCTCTAATTACCTCTACTTACATCACCTAGCCACTTATTTATACATTACAAAAAGGCCTAAACATGGGTAAACCCATGGGTCGACATCCCATACCCGTTACATAAACCCTAACAACACAAAAAAACCCGTAAAAATGGGTGAGATCCAGTGATCTCCGCTTCGCCTGGGCACTTTGTCTTCGACCATCCTGTCGAAGTCCCAAAAATGGTCAAACATGACCAATGTTTCATCAAAACTTAGTTGAGGGAAAACATGCCCCCAACACTCACCTCTGACTCGCCTTGAGTCACTCCGATCTGGGTAAGATAAAATACTTAGACCACGATGTAACAGACACATACAAGTTTCCGGAGTTTGCAAAAAGAGCATGCCTACAGACTGTGGGTCTGGATCCATTTGGGCAACCAATTAATCAACCACTCTAGTGGGCAACAAGATTGGAAAAAATGGGGATTTTAGGTCTGCTAGAGCTACCACACTTTGGTAGAGGACAATACACAAACAATTGCGTCAAACAATTGATGGTGGTCACACATGGTGGGGATATATGGTTGGACAAGAACGTCTTGATAGACATAGAGCTCATTGCACACATTACAGGGCTTCCATCCCGGTGCATGGATCCTGCACAATTTCTCGACGAAAAAACAAAGGAAAAAGCACTTGCGGAAGAGATGAAGAAGAAATACAACACTGACCGAGGGACACAAGGAATCATCATCAAAAGGATCATGATGTCGCAACACAAATGGCCACAAAATTCATGGCCTGCAAGTTGCTAAGAAAATGTCGCAAGGAGGAATTTCCAACGGGGGTCGTCGCAGTTGCAGCACAATGTGTCGAGGGTACCACAATTAGTTGGGCACCTTATATTTTGATTTTTTTTTGGATGGATGCAAGGATGCGTAGGATCTAGGAACAAAATTTCATTACTCATGGCTACTCATGTTGATAGCCATTATGGGATGGAAGGAACCAAATTACACATTTTTCGCCACTAGACCCTAGCCGAATCATGGAGCGAGATATTTATCACTTGGCACTGCGTCATACGCTAAGAACATGAAGATGAACGCAACCATATTCAAAGGACATTTACGTGATATACAAGAGGCCATCTTCAGCCTTTGGAGAATAACACCACAAGTTGTCGCGAACTATCGGGACATCGCCAACTTCAAGGCCACTCGACATGCAATGTGGATATAGGTGTAGAAGGACCCCAGCAAAAAGTGGCTACAATTGCATTACTACATCACGAAGGGAGACATCGAAATGGTTATCAAGGATTGGGAAGGCAAATGGAATATTCCAGTCCTCACCCAAGACATACTTATAAAGACAACAAAAGAGGAGACATGGCAAGAAGAAACACAACCTCAGGAAGTCCTAGTGCTCAAGAAATGAAGGATGGGACAGACAAAAACAAATCAAACAAATGACGGGACAACTAAGATGAAGACCCAAAAGGGGGAGAATAATAATACGCAACCAGGCCGAGAAAAGAAAAACAGGTCGAGGCAACGCAGGGGACTACACCAAGTCCCAATCCACAAGAACCAGGCCTGACTAAGAGATCATCTACTCAGATGGGTGGTGCACGCAAGAAGATGAAGGTGCATAGAACACCTCCAGAATACACGATCAAGGAGGATGATGCATAAATGATAGCCCAAATGGTTAAGGATTGTATATCCGAGGACTTTGAAAATGTTGTGCACCATAGGGACATAATTCAAGAGGAGATGGAAGACATGCGACAACTCCTCAAGCAGATCAGGGAAGCACAAGCAACAAGCAACAACATAGAAATAGGGTCGTCAACATCATAGATAGGAAAAGAACCTGAAGAAGGTGAGTGAGATACAATCCACATTACACCCAACATGTTGCGCATGGACGATATCATGGGGAAGACACCCCTACAATACTTAGCTCAAATCCAATTGGTATTGTCACAAATACCATCCAAATATCTACACAAATTATAAGTTAGCGTTACCCAAGAAGTACAGTCTCATGCACACACAGACACAGCCTAATTAAAGAAGGAAAAGGATAAATGGGATGTGATGGAATTGATATATGAGTAGGCCAAGATCGAAACTCAGGAAGAGAAGGAGCACATAGATGAATTGGAACAAAAAGTGGTTGTAACTTATGAGAAGATTCCAAAGATTGCGCAAAGGGATGAACTCACAACAGTAGAGAAGATTGATCAAATTGCGCAAGAAATCAATCAATATCAAATGGAGATAGAGAATCTCCATGAGAAGCTCACACCTACCACTCCACTAGAGATAAGGGAGAAAAGAAAGAAAGAGGTAACAAAGTAGCTACAGGAGATAGAGAAATAGGTCAGCACAACAACCGACTTGTTTGATAAAGAAAAACATCTTTGGACGAAGCTAGAAGAGGATCAACAAGTCCAGCAGTGGGACAACAAAGAAGAAAGGATAAGAGAAGCTATCTAGGACCTCAAGCAGAAGCAGAAGGCAATGTCCATCACAGAGCACTTTAAAGGGGCACATGATATGAATAAGCTACATGCATAACTCACCACTGCGCAAGTGCAGAAAAAGGAGCATTAGTCTCAAATGGAACCGCTACAAGAGCGAGTATGAGAAGTCATTGCATAGGCAGAGGAATACAAGAGATATATGGAAGAGACCCAGGTAGAGTGTGTAGGTTTGACGAGCGATGAGATTGCAATCTAGATAGTAGACACACTTAAGGAGAAGACTGCGTAGGCTCAAACACAAGCAACGAAGCTGGAAGGGAGATCAAAGAAGCACAAAAAGGTTAGGTGGTTCAGGACAAGACACATGTCGATGTTGGGGGCCTGTTGGAAGTAGGCCAAAGAGGAAAGAAAGACGATTTTTGGAAAGAAGGCATGGACGAGGAAAGCGACAGCTAGAAGGAAGAGAAACACACGCACATGCATGGAATACCTAACGACAATAGGGTTAGGTTTTTGGCAATGTATTGTAACAACTAGCGAGCCAAGAATGTATAAATATAGATACCTAGGTATCATAGGGAGAGTGAAGGGGAGAAGGGACGAATATGAAGTAACAGATGCTATGTAATATTTTGCTATATGACCTAATTTTGTAAGTTGTTGAGCTAGAGAGGAATGAGGAGGGTAGATCTTGAGGGTTAGATCACATGATAAGGATTATGGCACGATCTAGTCTGCCTCATAATAGATCTTAACCCAATTGAGAAGAGTTGTAAATTGTGTGACGCTGTAGTCAAGAACTACTTTAATAAAAGAGCTAAGAGCCAGATCTTTGTGGACGTAGCCCATGGGGGTGAACCACGGTAACAGTCATGTTATGTGATTGAATGCATGTGTTTATTTATTGTCTTCAGTAGATATTGATATGCTAGATGAATGAGTTGTTATACTTCATGCTTAATCGCAAATGATATTTCATTACGTTAATACATTATAATAGAACCCACAACATACAATTCTCAGATTCTCCACTCAATCCTAGGCTGCAAACACATGAGTATTGCAGCCACCCATTAAGATTATCTCTGGTGAGACGACGCAATGCACCCTGTGCATTGTGTTTGCTTTTGGTTTACCAAGAGGGCCAATAGTTTTAGAGGCTTTGTTGGAACCCCAAACAAACATGAACCCTGGGTCACTCAATACAAACTCAGACATGATATATAACTATAACCAACATGTAGTATCCTTTTAAGCCACATGGTCATAGTCAACTCCATAGTGGGTTCCTTTTCCTTTGTATTTTCATTTTGATAACTAAAACAAAGAGAGAAAATCACAGGCCTCACCTTCGAGATGGATTTTCTCCTATATTGGGTTTCCCAGGGTAAATCTTGTGTTTGTTTGTGTGGATGGTTTTTTTTCCATTTCTTATTCTTTTTTTTTCTTCATATTTTATTTACTTTCTATTAAAATAAAGTAATAATCTAGAGATGATAAATCTAATATCTAAGGAAATAAACCTACATAATAAATATTTCAGCATATCATAAGATATGTTGGGATAAACTTTTCTAGTGGAATATCCACAACGGTTTACATATCAAGAACAAACATTATCCATACTCAAAATCCATACAACATTGATCATCCATGCAATAGAATTCAATCTATAACCATGCATACAAAACACATAGAAATATAATCACACATACTCTTCGACACATATGCGGAAGGATTTAATTCCGGAAACATGTAATATTTTATCCATTTATGTCGAGAATAAATATAATAGCTCGATGGCTACATATTAACTTACACCAAATTTTGGGTTGCTAGACCCAAGGCCATGGAAACCTCAACCATTACCTTATATCACTCTTGAGTTCTCTCTTCTTCTTGTTCGAGCCACCTCTATTTTTTATCCAACCTCCTTCTTGCCTCATTCATGATGTATTTATTTATCTTCAAGAAACTATTCACCTTCACCTTCCAAATGTGATCCTGATGCCCTTTCATTTTCAAATTCTGTCTTTTCATTTCAATGTTGATAATTTTCCTCTTATTTTGTAGTGCTTCACCACCTCTAGTGTGACCTTCTAGCTTACACTCAACAATGCACTCCTTCTTTGATATTTCCTTTGAACAACCTTCTACACATGCAGATAAATTTCCTCTTAAAAATTTATGTTTTCTCTTGTGCATTTATCATTTATCAATTCTATATTAGCATGTCAATTATACAACACTATCACAACCTGCAACCTTGTTACATTCTACATAAACACTATCACATTCTATAGTAACACTATCACATTCTAAAGCCTGTCATGTTTTGCAACAACTAATTTTGGTTATGTAACAATCTTCATGCTAGAATCCTCATAACGAATTTAATGCTCCTACATCATATTTGATATTTAAGCCCCAAAAGAAACTCCAAAATTCTACATCATATTGGATATGTAATCCCCAAAAGAAACTACAAAATTCTACAATCATTTGGAAAGAAATTATGTGTGCTTTCCCTCTAATTAGAAATTAGATAATATGGAAAATTGGAAATAGATATCAAGTACTCATTGGAATAGACCCGTGGATTGGTTATAAGGAAAACCATAAATTTCCATCTCATCTCATTCATGAGCTTCATAGAAATGGCCTATACACATTAAAAAAAATAGTCCATAGAAATTGGTCCACAGGGAAATAGAGGTGGCTTTTCTAAAGAGAAATTAGGCTAAGAGAGGATAATTCTAAAATATGGAAATCCTACATAAAATCCCTTTGAAATGATTTCGTGACTCTCTTGGATCAAGAAGACCAACTAATTTGGTCACTGAACCTAACATGAAACTACAAGCCAAAGATTGGATATAAATTTCTTGCCCAAGAATATAGGGATGACCCATATATCTGGTGGGGGGAAATTTTATGGAAAATCAAATGTTCAACAAAAGAAAAACATTTCATGTGTCTCCTTTCAAACAATAAGGCTCTTAACTAGGATAAATTGAAAAATATAATCTTTGAAGGCTCGATAAGATTCTACCTTTGCAAGAAATATAATGAAACTAATTTTCATCTCATATTTTTCTGTAATTATACTTTAGAAGTTTGGAAAGAAGAAAATAGAATTATAGAGTTGACCAATGCCTGGAAAGGAAATAACATTTATGAAGCTCTTCAATCATGGCTCTCCAATCCATCAACCTCCAACTATAAATCTCTTCCTCTCAGTATTTGTTGGTGGATTTGGATAGCTAGGAACCAATTATTATTTGAAGATATATAAACTATTCCTCTAAAAAGTGCTTTGCAAAGTATAAATATCCTATTTTGTTTTCTACAACATGTAAAGAGATCCTTTCCATCAAGGACATTGCAATACCTTATAAATACGAACATGTTGTGGGAATAATTTGATGGTGCATCTCAGTGGGACTCACCTCGATGGGGTGCAGGGGGAGTCCTTCATTTATCAAGTGATCACTATGTTTACTCAACATTCATAGTAAATGAAACCAAAAATTATTGTGAGCTAATGGCCCTTAAGTTAAATTTGTGCTTGGCCCGGGAAAAGGGAATTTCCCATCTCCACATTTATGGAGATTCCATGATGGTCATATAATGGAAAAAAAAGGATTTCAACATTCAAAATTTCACTTTACTTCCATTATTACAAGAGATTCAAAGTATCCTATCAAGTTTCTCTTACATCTCCTTTGATCATGTATATAGGAATAAGAATGATAAAAAATAAAGGTTATCAAAAGATGGACTAACAATGGACACTGGAGCATGGAAAATATTAGAAAAAACCAACCTCTCTCAACATAATATCTTCACAAATACTGTATATAAATGATGTAATGTAATTATTTTATTTGCATATACATGTATATTGAGGAATTCAACTGCTTGCTAATCAGAGAGGATTACAAAGTGATGCTTATTTTTTATTTTTGTAATTTTTTTAGCATGGAGAAGGACAAGGAATATATATTTTAGACTTCCTTTTATTGTAATTATATTCAGTGAGTTTTTTGGTCTCTTTAAATGATTCTTAGTGTAAAACCTCTCCTTTCTAGGCATTTATCCAGCTGGAATGCCTTTGGCACATATTGTTGTAATTTTGTTATATTAAGTAATAAAATTACTATTTTTTTTCCTCGGGGAAAAAAAAGAAGTTATTTCATCCCTTTATTCTTATTACTTATATGTCCATTTAAATACTCTATTTTCTCATCATTTCCTAATTAGAACGACTCTGTGGATAGAATTTGTGAATATATTGTTGTATATTGGTGGGTTCTCCTTGCCATGATGTCCAACATTGTTTTTTTTCATTATTTACTCTTTCATATATAATTTATTTGGATTAAAATGTATAACTGACTTTTTAGCAAAGTCCCTTAATGGAATCACCACAATATATATAAGTCTCAAATATACAAAACTTTGAATCATGTTTTAGAAAGATGAATTTAACACAAAGAATTCATTTGACAACTTAATAAGGTGTTGGAGTTTATTTCCCTAAGCCTAATCTGCTTTCATGGGTTATGACATTGGTCACTTTAATAATGATTTTGCAGACACATTAGTTGAAATATTGTGTTATCGGGTTTCTAATCCATTGACAATATGAACATAGTTTCATTTTGAAAATATGAGACAAATAGTAAGGAATATCATAAATCTTATAACAACAAAGTTGTAGATCTTGACAATACATTTCCATCATTATAAAGAGTGCACAAAATGGAGTTTGGTATCAACCATTATGGTTAAATTACTAAAATATATGTATCACAAGTAGCAAGACTTCCAAAGATGCAATTCACACTTCACAATAATTTCAAAGATGCATATTTTAAACTTCAAAACTATGCATGTTGCATGTCACAAGACTTTCATCAATGCATATCAAATATCAAAACATTGTCAAAGATGAATATAAAAAATTTCAAAAATATGCATGTTGCATCTTCCAAAAACTTCTTGTTGCATCACTCCAAAATGTTTTATCACAAGTTTCAAAAACTTGTTTTTGTAACTTCTCAAAACTTTTTGTTGCATCACACCAAAAATTCTTATCAAAGTTTCAAAAACTTATTTTTGTAACTTCCCAAAACTTCTTGTCAGACTTTTTGAAAATTTATTTGCACCTTCCAAAAACTTCTTGTCACACCTTCCGAAATTTATTGTCACACATTCTAAAAACTTCTTGTTACACTTTCTGAAAAGTTATTGTCGCACCTTCCTAAAAATTCTTATTTCACCTTCTAAAAACTTGTTGCACCTTCCAAAAATTTCTCGTCACACTTTCCAAAAAACTCTTGTTGTGTCTTTTGAAAAATGATTTTCTCACCTTTGGGAAATATGCATAATTCTCACGAGTTTTAAAAATTGATTATTTAATGAATGTGTGAATACTTTGTGAACTTTAGAAATATGCAAAGTGTTGAGACTTGCAAAGGTGAAAACTAAGATTTTGTTATAGTTTCAAAAAAAAAGGCATAGGACTTGAAAAGATGTAGATAATCAATTTGAAGGGTCTAATCTCAAGAATGCTTCATTGTGTTTGAAAAATTAGAATTCCTTACAAGAGGATCACCTCACACAAGCAAAATTTTAAAATATTAACAAATAGCTCATGTAAGCATAACTAATTGGCTAAGTATGAAAACCATAGAGTATTGAAATCCTTCCATCAAAAGAAAAAATTAAAGTTCACTCACCATAAAGAGTAGAAGTAGACCAAAGTTTAAGGTGTTGAGAAGAAGCATGGGCAATACTTCCAATGAACAAACTTTATAAACCTATAACTTTCACATCCAACCTCCAATTGCATTTTTTTTAATTTACAATTTGTAGAGGAGACGACATGATTTCCAATAAATGTTCACACACTTAGCTTCAAGTCCAACTTTGTCTCTTTAATAACATGTGATGTTCTAACAAAATTTCTACTGGGGGAACCTTGACAACTTGTTTCCATCCTTGAAGACCTCAAAATTAGACTCAAACAGATTGATTGTGTTCACAATCTCCAAAAAGATGTAAACATGATTTTCTGGGAGTCCAAATGTCAACTTGGCCAATACCCAAAATTATGTGTAATAGAATTTTTTAAAATAAAATTCCAAGTCCCATTCAGACTTAGGTTCTACCCAAATGGTATTTTGTCATCTCTTCTTTCATCTTTGTTGCATAGGATTTCAAGATGCTAGCTGAAACTAGAAGGATGCATGAAAACTAGGCTTGAACACCAAAATTATATGACCCTACAACTTCCCACAAAACCCCAAATAAAACTACTCTTATATCAATATTCTCTATAAATTGTCGTGGATATTCAACTAGAATAGTTTTTCACAACAACACTTATAATATTCTACAAACTTTTACTATGCAATGTTTTTATTTTAGATCACTTATTTTTAATAATACAAATTTGACATAGAAATTAATGGATGCTAAAATTGAAATCAAAGAGACAATAAATAACACACCATTCAAACAATGAACACAAGATGTACCCTAGGAAAATCAAATATGGGAAAAACCTAGCTAGAAGGTGAGGCATGTGTTCTGTTCTTTTCTTCTCGGATATGCAATGTAGATACAAACAAAAGGACACTCACTATGGATATGTCATGGACACTCTGGCTAATATGGTTGCTACATGATCTTATAATTCCTCTATTTTTCTTCAATATCCCACTCTCAATGCCCTGCTCTCCTATAGAATAATATTCAATGCAATAGGAATGGAACCCTTTTCTTTCCTAGTAGTCTAGTATTTAACATAGCCTGATCATCATCTAGATTTAGGGTTAGGGATTTTGCATGCCTAAACCCCCAATCAATGTTAGGGTTTTAAACTCTCTAGAATCTTCTTGAAAGTCCACATGTGACTAGCTCCAAACACATGAGTAATGGAATCTAACATTGTATCCACTCAGTAACATGGTGGTCAACGAGATAGGTCAGCTTGCAAGAGGCATAAATTTCACATACGAACTTCGATTGAGGTGATATTTGTGTTGTTTGAAAGCTCTTGAACCATAAAACAATTTTGAAAGGCTAATGGCTACACTCATAAATGTTTGACCCAAAAAAGGCCATTTAAGGCCTCAAATGGTCTCCAAAAGGTTTTGGATCCCAAATATCCAAAGCAGGACCTACCCTTAAAATGGGCCCTAAGAGACAACATCTCCAATTTTTTCACCTAAAAAGCACCAAAATAGATGAAAAATTATATAATGATCCATTTTGGGTCACACACGGGAAATATAAACATAATCATGCACACATAAATCAAAGGCTATATCTAACATGGAAACTGAAATTCAAGAAAACCATGCAAAAATGTCTTCATTATCCATGGTCAATCCAACCAAGATTTTCCACCAAAGTCACTTTACAATGTGATACACTAAGCCTATAAATAAGCTTCATTACATGGAGTGCAATGTGATAATATAATGTGTCTTAGTAAACCATGTGGCAAAAACCATGTATTGTAACCCTTAACCAAGTCAAGGTTAATTCATAACAATCCCACTCCAAGTGTTAACAACTTGTTACAAGTGATCAAACAAATTAGGGTATGCATGTCAATTGGTATTGCAACAATATTCCCTTTACATAGGTAAAAAATGTATCTTCAAACTCATAAAAAATAACTCCATCTTGAAGGCATGACCCTCATGCATTTTCATCGAGACTCCATGTATCACTTAATCATGACACAACTCTTACATGAACTAAGTAATTATTACATTCAAGAAACTTCGTTTAGCAATTGACAATCATATCACATGTGATCTTGCTATAAGGTATAAACATTGAGTTTCTGTAGTTGACACACAACTATATGAACTTGTCTTATCATTCAAAGGTCATGTCACTATACATCTACCATTCTCATTCTTATCATGTTCCTCGAAACCATTTTTTTTTCTTTACATGCTTCTCAATATCCCAAATGCAAGAGAAACAATTCCATTTGATAGAGCTCATTAGGACAAACCCTAGGACATAGGACATAATACAAAATCCCACCAAATGGAAAGGTTCTCTTATCCTAATACCATCATGCAAAAATTATCCAACAATGACTTTGTTATTGGCCATGAGAATCCATCCTCAATTACTTCTAATAACTCCACTTTTACAACATTGATATCAACATAAAACACCTAGGTCACTCTCATTAGAGAGTCCAAGCCTATTGGTCTTTGATACCATGTTAAATTTCACACATGAAAGAAAGAGAGATAAACAAAAGCATGCACACATAGATAAAAAACTAGACTTGATGTAGAAACCCAAGCTCTACAAATCAACACAAAAAATTCTTCATTAACCTTGGCTAATCTTGCCAAGATCTAGGTATAAAGGCACTCTACAATGGGATGCACTAAGCCTTTAAATAAACTTCATTACATTGAATGCAATATGATAGTACTACATGCATTATTAAACCCAATTATATAACCCTTAACTAAGTTAAAATCACTCTAAAGTGTGAAATATTTCAAGTTGTAAAATTGTGGAAGGCTCATGTAATTGGTTATAATTACTTTGATTATTTTTCGTTTTATTTGATCTTTCTACAAGTATCTTTGTTCAATCTTTCCACTCACACAAGTTGTTTTCTATATTTTTTTCTATGTAAAAATTTAGAACAATAGAATACACTCTTAAGTTTAAGAAATCCCTTCTAGACATTGGTCCTCAATATTTCAAGTTTTAACTTCTCCTATTCATGAATGTTTTCCAAATAAATTAAAATTCGATATTAAACTTTCTAAAATAACGTATATTAATATAATATCAAATACAAATTATGTTACATTAATATAAAATTAAATACAGATTATGTTACGAGGAGAAAATCATTAAATTAGGTAAACTATAAGAAGAAAATATTAAATTTATATATATATGGTTTTGGAAAGAAAACCAATGAGTGTTAATAGTTTTCTCTTTAAAATTATTCCTAAAAATATTTTAAATATGTAAAAAAATTATTTTTTTCATATTAATATTTTGCAAATAAATTGCAAATAAATTAAAATTTGATATTGAACTTTTCAAAATAATATAATATTAGATAAACATTATATTGTGAAGGAAAAACCATAAAATTAAGCAAACTTACCTAAAAACATTAAATGTTATATATATACTTTTGGAGAGAAAATGTGGAACCTTAACATTTAAACATTATATTAGATAAACAATAATATAATATAATATTAGATAAACATTATATTGTGAAGGAAAAACCATAAAATTAAGCAAGCTTACCTAAAAACATTAAATGTTATATATATACTTTTGGAGAGAAAATGTGGAACCTTAACATTTCTCTTGAAAATCACCCGTATAAAATGTTTTAAATAGAATAAAAAAAATAACGGTTTTCACTTGAAAACTACTTTAAAAAATGTTTTAAATAAGAAAAAACATTAAAATAAAACATAAATTTTAATATTGGTAAAATTTTTATTATTAATTAATTTACTGCTCATATTATTAAATTAAATTTTAATCAATAACTAATATAAAAATGTTGTTGGCGTGCAGTTATAAGATCTTAGGTTTAAGTTATTCAATCAACAAAAAAAAAATAGATATTGGCCCTTTCGGCATCTCTGCATGCAAGTGAAGTCTAATTCGAGGAATCTACTGGGGTTGTAGGAACCAAGTTTCTACAAGGATGAGGGGATGTGAGGCTATCAACATAACCATTGATACTTATTCACCCTGTGCGCATTATCCTTATTTAACATTCTTTTATCAATCAACAAACCCTATGCGTGGCTTCCATTAACTAGCAGTTCATTACTTTTACCATAACAATTATGCGACATTAACCCATCCAAGATTCATTCAGTACCTTAAACCCTAGTGTGCATAAACACTATAACATAGATTGCAACACAACCAACCCACTGAATCATTTGTTATTATTGCACATCAACCATATGTTAAATAGAGATATACTAATCATTCTTAAATATAACATCTATGAATAATCACATCAACAAACACATTAGACATAGGATTTTAACGTGGTTCACCCAATCCTTGTGCTATGTCCACAACAATTGACTTCTTATATTAGTCTTTGTGCAATAATCACCTTAGGCCTGCGCACTGCACTTACAAAAAATACAACATATTGTAATCCCCAAACCTTCCTAGCTACTCTACAATGTGACCCGATCTCTGCAAATTCTCAAATTCTCAAACATGAGAGATTGTAGGTCTTGCTTCTACTGGCCTTGTTGTGTTATCATTAGTCCTTCAGTTGTTTGCTACGTAGTTTCTATCCTAGTTTCTTCCATCAATTGGAGCAGTCCATCCATTTCTTCCTATATATTTATATCTAGTCCTTATTGCTACTCTACCATGCATTGAAACATGTCGTCGATGATCTCGTTAAATTGCTCCCTAAACATATCGAAGTCATCTTCTGTTAGTGCCAATGGACTCATTTCTTTGTCCGTTCTTTCTGCTTCTTCCGATGCGGCACTGATTTACCCTTCTCTTTCTCGGTGTCTTTCCTCTTCTTGCTTGCACCATTTCCCTGGCCTTATACTTCCTTACTCTCAGGATCTGGTGTTTCCATTTCTTGTTCGTTCAATGGGACCTTCTAGTCTATGTCCTAGTCCTGCATAATTAGTTCCATGTCCTCCTTTGTTATTTGGTACTTTCTCGTGACCCATTCCTCTCTCATATATTTCTTTGATTGTATGTACATATGATGATGGTCTAACATGAACCGCGAAATTGGTTTGTAATTTTCTAAAAGTTGTGGCGAAATTTGTAGTGTATCCTATATACACTACCTAATCATTTCCTTATACAGATAGAATTCAATATTGTTGTCTATATTTTATCCCTTGTGCGTCATGTACCACAAGTTTTGATACTTGGTGGCTAAGCACGACTTGTCTCTCATACTCAGAAACTGTGCATATTATGGTTCTTTCCATGCTGCTAACACGATCAGAAGTAATAACCAAAAATAGTGGAATTCCATTCCTTTATCTTGTACTTTCGTGAGTCTATTAGGAACTGGTTGAGTAAAAATGACACCCAGCTCATTGTTACCCCTTCTACACATTTCTTGGTTGTAGTTGACATGCCTACATGAACTTGGTATTTCCTACACTTTCTCCACAATTTGAATGCCAACGCTTGCATCAAAAATCGTACTGTTGGGTCACATATACTTGGCACATCCAAACTGCACTCTAAATATGTGGAATTTCTCCTTCATGGCCTCTGATATAGCCTTCTCATTCTTTTTGTTTGTGAATAATAATGTAGGATCTTCCCCTGTGATGATAATCCCACAATTCGTGAAATTAGATCTGTGTCTATATAAATCGCTCTGTTTAACCAAAAGTAGTCATCGTGAACACAGGTTAATAACATATTTACGCATGCATTAATCTCCTGGCTCCTGCCAAAGTGTGCGATGTCAAATAGATTCAATAGGCCAGCTTGCTCCAATCCTTTGGCCCATACCTTCGGCTAAATTATGGGAAGGTTCATCTCTACATCGATTTTCAGCTCCAAGTGGGTGTTCGGCATAAGTTTGGGGAAATTCATTGTATTTGTGATGTCATGGTTTGCGTATTTCAACTGCGACACCTTTCCTAGCATATTGTCATCAATTATTACCCCAACTGGTATTTTTGGCGTCACCAATTCATACTTGGCATACTTATTTAACTTAACTGGTTTGGAATCATCCTTCCTTAGTGGAATGTAGTCACTTGGAAACCTCGACCTCGACGAGGATGCTCAAAGAGTATCCTCAACTTATGGTAGTGTTGTTTTTTCTCTAGTTCATGCTTTCTTTTGTTCCAATGTTGTTTCCTTTGGTAGTTCCATCTCTGCAATATTGTTACATGTGACAACTACTTGGACTTTGTGGTGTTTCTCAGGGCTCTACAACACTGCTCTCGACTCTCTCTATTTGTTGCAAACTCAAAATAACCATAGCATTGGCCCGTCAACCCTTCAACATATTTTGTGCCCCTTTGACATATGTCCATTTACCTTCATGCCTGAATTAACAGTCTAATCCACTAGTGTTGTGAAATCAGTATGTGCTTTAACGTTGCATTAATTCCAAATCCTTCGTCGGATTTTTGCTTTGATCTGCTAGTATGTCACGGTATCCACTGACGTTTTCCATTTATGATTATGCTTCTCCACGATGTCTCTTCATTACTTCTTTTTAACCTGCATTTCCACTCTTTAATTCCTTTAACAGTCTTTCTGTTTCTTCTTCTACGCAGTTCTTCGGCTTATTTGTTCGTTCGTTCACTGCACAATATTTTCTTCTGCGTGAAATTCACTTCCTATGCACGATCCTGTAGTAGTTCATAACTCACTTCTTCTTCGTACTTACTCTTGTTGTGTATGTATCTTGCTTCCTCTTTGTTCTCATCCAGGACATTCTCTTGTTTATTTATTTCTTTGAACTATATTAACTTCTTGACCCTTGACTATCACTTCAACTTTTTGTTTCTTGCCTTCACTTACTTTATTACTTTTTCCACCTTTTCTTTTATTTTTATTT
>JZKD02S1861574.1:163376-182007 GCA_000966675.3 Picea glauca | reverse complement strand
GAAAATGTGGAACCTTAACATTTCTCTTGAAAATCACCTGTATATAATGTTTTAAATAGAATAAAAAAAATAACGGTTTTCACTTGAAAACTACTTTAAAAAAAAATGTTTTAAATAAGAAAAAACATTAAAATAAAACATAAATTTTAATATTGATAAATTTTTTATTATTAATTAATTTATTGTTCATATTATTAAGTTAAATTTTAATCAATAATTAATATAAAAATGTTGTTGACGCGCAGTTATAAGATCCTAGGTTTAAGTTATTTAATCAACAATTTTTTTTAGATATTGGCCCTTTCGGCATCTCTGCATGTAAGTGAAGTCTAACTCGAGGAATCTAGGGTTGTAGGAACCAAGTTTCTGCAAGGATGAGGGGATGCGAGGCTATCAACATAACCATTAATACTTATTCACCATGTGCGCATTATCCTTATTTAACATCATTTTATCAATCAACAAACCCTATGCGCGACTTCCATTAACTAGCAGTTCATTACTTTTACCATAACAATTATGCGACATTAACCCATCCAATATTCATTCGGTACCTTAAATCCTAGTGTGCAGAAACAATATAACATAGATTGCAACGTAACCAACCCATTGAATCATTCGTTATTACTGCACATCAACCATATGTTAAATAGAGATATACTAATCGTTCATAAAGATAACATCCATGAATAATCACATCACAAACACATTAGACATAGGATTTTAACGTGGTTCACCCAATCCTTGTGCTACATCCACAACAATTGACTTCTTATATTAGTCTTTGTGCAATAATCACCTTAGGCCTGCGCACTGCACTTACAAAAAATACAACATATTGTAATCCCCAAACCTTCCTAGCTGCTCTATAATGCAATCCGATCTCTGCAAATTCTCAAATATGCTCCTATCCTCGAAATATCTTCCCCAAAACCTCAAGCATAAACCATATTCATCAATCATGAGAAACCTAATCTCTTATTCTCAACAACCTAATTTTCCCCGATCCTTTACATATTTATACATAGAAGTAGGGAAAAAAACCCTAATGGTTCATAACAATTTTCCCAAAAACTCTAATGGGTCATAATCGTTTTCCCTAAATTTTCGTCAATTTGTTGCTTTCCCTGTTTTTGTGTCGATCTGCTTCTTTTCCTACTTTTTCACCACAAAATGCACTGTTGCAGTGCACTCTAGTCCTTCCTTTTACTCTTTCATATGCTATGGTGCAACTCCCAAAACTTAGTTATTCTCATCCAAAATGCTTTTCCAAGAGGACCCCAACACTCACCTATGGCTAGTCCCAAGCCACTTGAGCCTTTTTCAAATTCTCCTTTAATTTTTCAAAAATCTACTTTATTGTGTTGGTATTCTCCTTGACCTCTGTTTTTTTAACAAAATTGTTTCTACTTATTTTGCAATGATATGAGTCTAGTGTTTCTCTTCATCTTCTTCCACTACTTGTTTGATCTTGCGTTGCACTTCTGTTATTTCCTCTGCAACTTTTAATGCTTCTTCCTGCAACATCTCTATCTGTTGCGTGCAAGCTTGTTGCTCGGCCCTTAGCTAGTTCATCTTAGAGTATAGTTTCGTATTCTCTTGCATTATCGTCATCTTCTTGACTGGTAGAAAACTGATCATGGTTTCCTTAATTTTCTGAGCCTTCCCCTATGAAGTTTGAATTTCATGTTCAATACTCTGTAATTCAACATCCTCCGAAAGATGATTCTAAACTTTTGTGTTGTCTTCATACAACTTAGCACATTCCGCTTCAAAATTCTTGATACTTTCCATTGTGGTGCTTACTGTCTTCTCCCTTTGGTCTCTTTCTTTTGGGGGTGTTCTTGGTGTCATTCATGTTTCTAACTCAACAATTTTCATTTTTAATCACTGGATGACTTCGTTCATCCTCGCTACCTGATATTTAAATGGAGTATCCACCTCCATTGATACCTCAAGAATCTCTTTGCAAACCTTTTCAAATGATTGTTTCACATGTTCTTTCTTCTATTCATTTGCATCCCTTTCTTGTTCAAATCTATTGTAGTCAATACACATGTATGCAATATTTGTTGTGGTCTCAGCCAATTCATCAGATGTTTTGTTGCATGCAGGTTCAATTCTTTCACTATGCTAGCCTGCAACCCTTGCAACATTTCCTCCAATATTTGTGATAAGACTAAGTCAAAGTGACTTAACGCGCGCGCTTGCTTCTGCATTTCCGCGCGCTTACTTCTGCATTTCCACTGATGTGAACACAATCACCCTTGGTGCCAACTTAATTTTTTTGTGCTCCCCCATTAACTCTAATACATGAGAGATTGTAGGTCTTGTTTCTACTGGCCTTTTTGTGCTTATCGTTGGTCCTTCAGTTGTTTGCTATGTAGTTTCTATCCTGGTTTCTTCCATCAATTGGAGCAGTCCAACCATTTCTTCCTATATATTTATATCTAGTCCTTATTGCTACTCTACCATGCATTGAAACACGTTGTCGATGATCTCGTTAAATTTCTCCCTAAACAAATCGAAGTCATCCTCTGTTAGTGCCAGTGGACTCATTTCTTTTTCCGTTCTTTCTACTTCTTCCGATGTGGCACTGATTTACCCTTCTCTTTCTCCGTGTCTTTCCTCTTCTTGCTTGCACCATTTCCCTGGCCTTATACTTACTTACTCTTAATATCTGGTGTTTCCATTTCTTTTTCGTTCGATGGGACCTTCCAGTCTATGTCCCAGTCCTGCATAATCAGTTCCATGTCCTCCTCTGTTATTCGGTACTTTCTCATGACCCATTTCTCTCTCATATATTTCTTTGATTGTATGTACATATGATGATGGTCTACCATGAACCACGAAATTGGTTTGTAATTTTCTGAAAGTTGTGGCGAAATTTGTAGTGTATCCTATATACACTACCTAATCAGTGATTATATACCTAGCTCTTGATCTCCTGGTTGGTGGATTGATTGTTCTAACAAAGTATATTTCCCATTTATCAAAATCATGCAGTGTAACCTACAGATGCAAGGGAATCTCATCCCTTCTGGATGGATTTCCAACCCTTTGACAAACATCACATGTCTGACAATATTCTTTAGCATCCTTGTGAAGTGTGGGCCACTAGAGCCCACACAAAATATTTTGCGTTGTCTCTTTACCTACATAGTGTCCTCCTATAGTAACTTTGTGTCCTTCTGATAGTATCATTGGCCTTTCATTATATAACACACATCGTCTTAATATTCCATGTGCACCTAACTTATATAACTTTCTTGCGATTAGATGATATTTCGTTGCCTTAACCACTGTATATTTCTTTTGTGCAACTGTCATGTTCGATGGATCCATTCTTGTACTTAAGAATTTCACAATGTTCGTGAAGTATTCATCCACCATTTGAAATTCAAATAATGCCCATCTGGTAAACTATCATCTAGATTCCTTGCATTTTCTCTTGATAAAATGCACGATAAGTGATCTGGTCCGGCATTCAATTTTCCTGACTTAATGATGACTTCAAAGTCATATTCTTTGAACAAAAGTAACCATCTGCAAATTCTCCCCCCCCCCCAACACTGGCTTGTTCACTAAGTATATTAGTGTATAATGGTATGTATACATCTTGAAATGAGAACCCAACAAATAGTGTCTAAACTTCTACAATGCATAAACCTTTTCCAACCCCTATGGTTCTATTGTAGTGTAGTTCTTTTGTATTGTTGACAACTTCCTGCTTGCAAATGAAATTGGGTGGTCTAACTCTCCCTCTCCCGGCTGAGATAATATTGTTCCTAAATATATGGACATTGCATCCACATGAACTTGAAATTCCTTCTTCCAATCTAGGAATATCAAAATTGGCGCAGTCACTAACTTCTTCTTCAATGTGTCCAAACCTTTTTGGCAGTCCTCATTCCAATGGAATTTAGTTTCTTTCTTCAACAACTTCTCCATGGGTATTGTAATCTACGCATAAAATTTAATGAAATTCCTATAGTATCATGTATGGTCCAATGTTTCTCTTAATTGTCATACTGATTTAGGTGGTGGTAAGTCCACAATCACTACAATCTTGGTAGGACCCACTAGTAATATTTTCTTACATACCACATGGCCCAACAAAATTCCAAAAGGCGCACAAAAAATACATTTTTTCAAATTCAATGAAGTATGACATTGTCTACACCTATCCAAAATTAATCTCAATACTTCTATATGATATTTTAATAGACTAAACACAGTCCAATCATCTAAATAAACTTCAAGGAACTTATGGATAAATTCCTTAAAGCCCGCGAAAACTACTCTCGAGAAAATTGCAGGTGCATTCTTCAACCAAAACGACATCATTGTGTATTGGTAGCTTCCTCACTCCGTCGAAAAGGTAGTCTTAAATCTTTCTTCCTACAAAATATTTATCTGGTGATATCATGGGAATCCATCCGTGAAAGAGTAGGCCTCCTGCCCCCCTACATTCTCTAGCACTTAATTTGTAAAAGGTGTCGGAAATAGATCGTGTAGACATGCATCGTTTATCGTTCATAGGTATACAAAAATTATGATTACCCCTGTTTTCTTATCCTGTATTACTATTGGACTTATCCATTCTAATTTTACTACTGGTTCAATGATTTTTGCTTCTAACATTCGGTTTATCTCTGCCTTTACCTTCTCTTTATACTTCAGGTTCAATATGTAGTGTCTTTGTCTTACTAGCTTAGTATTTTTTTTCAAAGGGATATTCATTTGTTCTAACTCACCAGTTATCCCTTTCATTTCTAAAAACATGGTTGGGAATAGGTCCTGATACTATCACAGTAAGTGTGTAATTTTTTCCATGATTTCATCATTCCAATAGTTTCCTATCTACGCAAACTTTGGATTCTTTTTTGTCTCAAATTCACCTTACACATCCTTAATGGTTGTGCATATGCAACAGACCTAAGCTCCAGACCTTCTACTGCACGTTCCCCCTTAGTTTCAACTATTTATATATTTCTTGGATCTTCCTTGTCCTGATCGTCTTTAGAAACATTATAACATTCCAATATTTCCTGAACTGTCATACAAACTCTATGCGCACTACACATAGGTACGACATACATCAACCCTTCTATTAAAAAATTATTATTTCTAATGGCCTGCAAAGATGCATCTACTAATGACGATTCATTTTCAAAAGTAAATGTTATCTTAAACCTTTGAGTTATCTCATCCCAGTTTGTTTTTTCTCTATGAATTTCTAGTTCCAGGTACTAGTTATTGGGGATCGTATCCAATGTATGTATGAACCTATGCGTCCATTCCTTCTTCGACATCGAACTCCATATCTTTCTGCATTGCACAATATGATATATCAGGTCACTTACTTCTGCATATTTCTGTGCAATATACTCAACCTCAATACCAAATCTAACTTGCATTGCTATGTTACACTATTGTTAGTCTTCTATTCCTTGTTTATGTGAATTCCACCATCTGGCTAGAGTGGCCTTCAAAACAACATCCAATGCCAACACTATTTGTTGTTTGGGTATTTGCAACTCAAACTCCTTTACAAAAGAGCCTATGTCAATCAAACCATCATACTTGGGTGGGTCACATAACTTCGTTCCAATCCAGTGCAACGATCAAGTAATGCAGGCAAATTGTCTAGTTGATACTTCATGCATCCTTTGTTGCCAGTGTTCCAAACCTTAGTCTGAATCTAATGCACATGAGCTAATTCTTCTCCAACTTAGAGTGCCATCTTTAGTCAGATTAATGTAATCATCCATTCATGCATTCATATTACATAGGTTATCAATTATGTTCCCTTTAGCTAGTTCTATAAACCTCTTTCCTTCTGTTGGATCCAATGGTGCGGTAACCTTCAAGTCCCTTACTTCAAATAGCATTTCCCTTTTCTTCATATTAATAATTTCCTAATTTTCAAAGGCCCATTCAAACCCCATTAGCGCTAGATATGGTTGACTATTATCCATGATCTCGATGAATTTAAAATCTACTATACTGCGCACCCCATATATATTCATAGGTACCCATAACAATCGACCAATTGGTACTATCTTGTGTTGGTTTTCCAATATTAACTAGATGAGAGCCCAAATTAATTTTGGCTTCCCCATCATTTCCCATGTTTTCTTCAGTAAAACATTTACATCAGAAACCAAGTCTAAAATGACATTGTCCATGTCATATTCCCCAATCCGCACACTTATTCAGAACTCTTCTCTTGTCCTATTTTTGCGCAGTACTTGATTCACTACCCTATGCGTTGTAGGAGCTTCCCTTTATTGCATGCAATGATCAATCATTCCATGTAATGCATTCAACACAATTTCATCTTTTATCAATTCTAAACAACTTTTCAGAAATTATTTCTAAGTACTTACCTGTTGAAACGACCTTTTCGGAACAGTATGATCATAGACCGAAGACATGTCAACCAAAAGAGGTGCAAATCATGTCTATGCTATCCAATATAGTCCTAGTATCTCCTTGCTTGTTTGTTGATACATCTATTTTTCTTGTTGTGGGTCAAATGTTGGCATATGTACTGCTAATTTCCTCATCCATCGCTAGATATGTGTCCCTTTATTTTTGACATCATCTCATGTCCTAGCTCCTCCGCGCGTGACAACTTTTATTCTGGGTCCTTCGTCACGCTTCTTTTAATGTCCCCAAGGCCGATCCTTGTTGTAAATCATGTCTATGAAGTATAAATCTTGCATTATGAATTGTAATTATGTTTTATAGGATGGTGAGCCAAGTTTTTATAAGCTGGTGGGCTTATGTGTTATTAGGCCGGAGAGCCTAAGTGTTAAGGCTGAGAGCCTGCTTTTGTATATGTAATCATACAAAACATTAATAAAAAAATATAAACACCGCTACGTGCATACCGACCACGATGAATGAGTGATGGGGGACTAAGCTTCCACAGAATGGGTAAGGGATTGGGGGGATGGAAGGTGGGAAAGAGAGGCTAAGTTTTGAGCCTAGGGGATAAGCCTAGAGGATTAAGTCCTTGGGAATAATATTTTAATATTATTCCAAAATCCATGTGAAATATTTGTTTTGTCCTAAGTTCCTGGAGAGGAACGCATGCTGATGGATTGCATGCAACATCATGGGTGACATGTGTCGACCCAAGCGCATGCACTTAAAACCAGAGAAGTGAGCTGTGTTGGGGGTTCCTCCTCCATTCGACCGTCGATTGTCTGAACCATGAATCCCATGGCCCCTATATTCAACCTATGCATATCCTCACGCAGCTTGAAAAACAGAAAACCGTAATGTTTTCCTGGGAAGCCGAGGTATCATTTGTTTGAACCGTTTGAGTTTGTGTTCGACCTCTACGTTAATTCCTTGTCATGCACCCTAAAACCAGTGACAAACCTGTGGATTGAGCCGTGTCACCTGTGTACGCTGTGAGCCCAACCTATTCTCTCTTGCAGAGTCAATTCTGTACCCGAACTATCTTTGGGTCGCTACCTTCTGTTTTTCCTGAGTGGAATTGACCAGTTGTTGTTGATGTTATCCTCACCTTGCAGAAATTGAGCTGAAACTGGTTGAAGAAGAGGGTTGTTAGGCCCGTGGTTGAAGAGGGAGGTTGTAATGCCTATGAGAATCTCTCTCGATGTGAGAGAGTCTATTGGGAAGTGGTTTTCTCTCAGAGAGAGTCCAACACCAACTTCAGAGCTATGAGAATTTCTGATCCGGCCTGTTGTCGAGGCCCAAATAGGGAGGTGAAGCACCAATGGACTGTGCTTGTGAAGGTGTATACTCCTGGGTGGAACAGACATGTGTGGAATGAGATTTTGTTAGTAGTGGGCGTAAGAAGGCATCCTAGGAAGAATCATTCCAGTTATTCTGTGTAGTTTTCCCTGTAACCTCAGCCTAGACTAGGATTCCTTGCCTTGGGTGGAGCTTAGTCCCAACTCGAGGGTGACCTACTACTGAGAGTGATGAGCAGCATGGTCTAAGGCTGGGAGGTTCATGGAAGGCCTGCACATAGTTGGTGGAATTACCACGGTTTAAAAGATAAGTATCAGCTTATGCTTAATATTATGTTTTGCATGCCTGTGATGCTTATATGTATCATGTATTATGTTGTGCATATGAATTATTGTTAATGACAGGGATTATTTATGTTAGCAGTAATCTTGTGCTTACTCTGAGTTAATTGTGTTTAATTTGATTTAAATTCATGTTATTAATTAAGTATGAGAATGATGTTGTTCCGCACAATAGAGTTTTTCCTGGCCAGTGGGATTAAGGCTGGGGGAATGTTACAGTTTGGTATCAGAGCCTAGTTTCAACGCTGAGGCTAGATGGGCTGGATAAGTGGTCTTTGGACTGAGGTTTTGAGAAGAAAATTGTGTCTGGAGGACTAATTTAAGACCTCAGAATGTTTCTGAGTGTCAACGGGCTACTTGACCATGTTACAAAGCTCAGGAGGTGTAGTGTTATTATAAAACTGCAGCTGGTGTGGTATATGGCCACAGGGAGAGAGAGAAATCCACACCAGAAGTGTTGGAGCCATAAGATCTGTTTAGGAGGAAAGGAGAAACCTCAAAACCGTCAGATCTGGAGAACATGCACAAGGTTTAAAACCCTTTGGAGTTGCATAAGAGTGTGGAAATCGCGATATGTGAAATCCTGAATTCATCAGGACCGTCCATCGGAAAGGACGCGTGGAGAGTGATCGACCTTTCGCTGACTCGTGACCTGAAATGGTCTAAGGGTGAGTTTGAGAGAATTCACAAAACGCGAATTCACGATTGGATCATAACCGAAGATTTGGAGTCGTTGCATCGTGAACTTCTGGTTCATGAAACTCTGAAAAGATCTGGACCGTTAGATCCAAATAATCGAGGATTGTTGGATCTTGTACAAGAACTCGTGTATCAGAATTCGGGGATTGAAGTGACAAGAGATTTGGAGTCCCTGCATCGTGAACTCTCGGTTACTGAAAACCTGAAACCATCTACACTGTAGATCGTAGGAGAGGAACTTGATCGTTGGATCAAGTAGATGAATAGACTGTAATTTCAAAATTTCGACAAACCGAAGTTCGAGATGCGTAGGTGCACGAACTCCTGATGCCTGAAATGAACGGTGAAAGTAGTGGGACCCCCTGACATGGCTGGGAGTGAGGTGGACCTTCTTAAGGACACCACGTGTCACTACCTTGGTGGGAAACAATTGTGTTGTGGGCCTAGAGGGTAAGGAAATCGAATTTTTGGAAGTCGGGAGTTGGAGAGGGAAGCGAGTGCGAGAACCTCTGGGACCAAAACCCCGAAACCTGAAACCCTGAAACCCCAAAATCTTGAAACCCGAAGTTTGTTTGGAGAGCCTTGTAGCACCTAGCAGTTTAGTGTTTGTCATGACCCGTGATCGCATGGGTTAGGGACTAAGGAAATGAGAGCTATCACCCGAAAATTACAGAGCAGAGCACAACTCGAAAAATTCGGGAAATCAAAACGTTTTCTTATTCAGATTGGTTTTGAATGTGTGGTATTTTTTAAGAAGAGATGGCCTGACAAATTTTGGTTGTCTACACGTTGTGATTGCAAAAGTTTGATGTGTGCCAGAACTGATTAGAATTTCCACGGAGTGCAGAGAAATGGAAGAGGTGTTGATTACCTCCAATTCAGAGAATGAAAGAGAAGGAAGGGATGCCAACTTGGGAGTCAAAGGATTGAACTCCAATGGGCATGGAAGAGAATTGGATAAGGAAGGACATATGATGAAAATCATTGAAAGATTGTAAAATGATGTCGAGGCTCACCGAGGTGATAGCTGAAATATCATGAAAGTCGGGGATAGGCAGGGTCAATTCAACTTAAGGATGTTGAAGAGTATGGAAAGAATAGAAAATAAATTGGAAAAGGAGAGTGACTCAAGCAAGACAGAGAGTCGCAGGACTCCTGAGAGGAAAAGAAGATCAAGGAGTGTCATTAGACATCGTCGTCACTCCCCAAAGCATTCCAGTAGGGAAGCACACAATAGTTCAATCCCATCTCCTACCAGAAAACACCGAAGATCTGGAGTGGATGAATTGAAAGGGGAGATGAACAAGATTAAGCCTCCTACGTTTGATGGAGAACATAAGGAGGAAGATGTCGAATCATGGTTCCTTGGGGTGAGGAAATATTTCCAACTGCATAATTATTCCTCTCATGCAGAAGGAAGAATTGTGATGTATCAACTAAAAGGAAAAGAATCCATGTGCTGGGATCAACTTGTGCATGTGAAACACATTAGAGAGAAAAATATCACATGGAAGAATTCTAGAGGTATTTCGAGAGGAAACACCTGACTAAACGATACTATCATAGAAAGATGAAGGAGTTCTTTGAACTCAAGATGGGCAACATGACCATTGATGAATACAAATGAAGGTTTTTGGAATCACTGAAGTATGTTCCATTCATCAAAGATGAGGCTGTCAATATTCAGAGGTATCTGAGTGGACTGCCACCTCCCATTGGTGACAAGATTCAGTATGATTATCCTAAGACTATGGAAGAAACAATAAGAAGAGAAAAATGCTTATATGAACAACAAAGGGAAAAGCCTACCTTTTGGAAAGCTTGGGTTGACCAGAAGAAGATTAAGAAAGAACAGAGGTAGAAGGGAAATAAACCACTCTTTTTCAGAAATAGTCCTCAAGGACATCCATCGTTTAGAGAGACGAGAATGGCTGAAGTGGGAGAACAAAGGCTGAGACAGACGCCCATTCAGTGTTGGGGCTGTAAAGAGAACCACAAGTACAGAGATTGTCCTCATAAAAATGGAAAAGCAAGAGTTGTCCATAATGTTCAACAAGCTGAAACAGTGGAGGACATGGGTAGTAGAATGCCAAGGATCTATGCGGCCCTGGACAATAAGCAAGCTAAATTTCAGTCGCACATGATTGAAGTGGAAGGTATGATTAACAACCAACCATTTATTATTTTAATTGATTCAGAGGCTAGCCATAATTGTATAGAACCTAGAGTGGTAGAAAGTTTGCATTTGATAAGAAGAAAACATGAAAAGTATTGGGTAGTGCAGCTAGCTACAGGAACCAAGAGGAAAGTCACGGAGTTAGTCAAGTCTTGTCCTGTAGACATGAATGGACTGAGCACGAAGGCTGATTTGAATATTCTGCCTTTAGGCTCTTATGATTGCTTAATTGGGATGGACTGGTTGGACTGACACCATGCCCTCCTGGACTGTCGTAACAAGGAATTTACATGCCTGGATGAGGAGGGCAATCAGAAAACAGTCCAATTAATTCCTAGAGCTGTGGTTGTTAGAGAAATCTCAGCAATGCAGCTGAAGAAGTGCTACAGAAAAGGCTGTCAATTATTTGCAGCCCATGTGGGCGAAATGCCTAAGGATAAGGTGTCAAGTATTGAGGATCATGAGGTACTAACAGAGTTTGAAGATGTATTTCAGGAGGTACCCAGACTACCTTCGAAGAGAGATATCAATTTCTCTATAAATTTGATGCCTGGAGCAACTCCAATGTCGAAAGCTCCTTATAGAATGAGCACGCCAGAGCTGAAAGAGTTGCAATTGTAGCTTGAAGAGATTCTAAAGAAGGGGTATAGTTTCCCAAGAGTGTCACCTTTGGGTGCCTTGGTCTTGGTCGTGAAGAAGAAGGACAGGATGTTGAGGCTGTGCATTGATTTTAGACAGTTGAACAAAGTAACTGTCAAGAACAAGTATCCTCTGTCGATGATCGATGATATTTTCGATCAGTTGAAAGGTGAAAAAATATTTTCGAAGATATATCTCAGATCGAGATATCACTAGGTAAGAATAAAGGATGAAGACATCAACAAGACCGCCTTTAGAACAAGGTATGGTCATTACGAGTTCACAGTGGTACCATTTGGGTTGTCGAACGTACCTGTTGTTTTTATGTGCTTGATGAATGGTGTATTCAGGGAATATCTAGACAAGTTTGTCATAGTCTTCCTCAATGAAATTTTGGTGTATCCCAAGTCAGAGGAAGAAAATGAAAAACACCTAAGGATGGTGCTGCAATTTTTGAGAGAACACCAACTGTATGCCAAGTTGAGAAAATGCTCATTTTATCAAAGGCAGATCCAGTACTTGGGGCACACTATTTCAGAAGAAGGGATTGTCATGGATCCTGAGAAGGTTGAGTCCATCAGAGAATGGTCAGCACCAAGGAATGTGGTGGAAGTTAGATCCTTTATGGGTGTAGCGGGCTATTACAGAAGGTTTATTGCAGGGTTCTCAAAGATAGCTCACCCTATCACTTCCTTGCAAAGGAAGGAGAAAAAGTTTCAGTGGACTGAAGAGTGTGAGAAAAGTTTCCAGTGATTGAGGTAGTTGTTAACCAATGCTCCAATCTTGAGGATTGCAGATCCAAATGTGGATTTCATGGTGTGCACAAATTTGTGTAAAGAAGGGTTGGGAGGAGTTCTCAGTCAGAATGGATTTGTAATCTGTTATGAGTCCAGGAAGCTGAAAGAGCACGAAATGGAGTTGGCAACAATTTGGAGTTGGCAACAATCATTCATGCTCTGAGGAAATGGAGACATTACCTCATGGGAAGGACATTTGAATTGAGAACAGACCACAACGTTCTGAAATATTTGTTTGATCAACCAACCTTAAATGCTAGACAAAGTAGGTGGCTAGAATTTTTGTGTGAATACAACTTTGAGATCAAGCATATCAAAGGAAAGGAGAATAAAGTGGCTGATGCACTCAGTAAGAGGGTGCATGAATTACATGCTAAAGCCATTAACATGTATCAGACTGATATTAAAAGCATAATTCTGGAGGCTGCAAATGTAGATCTGCAGTATAGAGAATTGGTAGCCAAGCTACAACAGGGTAAAAAGCCACATAAGATGGAAATTTATAAATTGGAAATAGATGGAATACTGTTGTACAAGAACATAATTTTTGTACCCAATGTCCAGTGCTTGAAACAAATGATTTTGCAGGAGATGCATAATGTGCCTTATGCAGGGCACCCTGGATATCAGAAAACAGTAGAAATGGTCAAGAGCCATTAATTTTGGCTGTGTATGAAGAGAGAGATCGTTGAATACATCGCCAGATGTATGGAGTGCCAGATAGTTAAATCTGAGCATAGGCACCCAACAAGGTTGCTGTAACCTTTACCCATTCCTGAGTGGAAGTGGGAAGTGGTGACAATGGATTTTATTACAGGATTGCCCAGAACAACCAAGCTGCATGATTCGATCATGGTGGTGGTGGACAAGTTTACAAAAGCTTCCCATTTTATTCCACTGAAAACTACTCACAAGGTAGAAGATGTTGCTGATATTTTCCAAAAGGAAGTGGCACAATTGCACAGAATTCCTAAAATGATTGTGTTTGACAGAGACCCAAAATTCACCTCGAATTTCTGGAAAGGATCGTTCAAAGGATTCATAACGAATCTGAACTTTAGTACAACTTATCACCTTGATTCTGATGGATAGACAGAGAGGGTGAACAGAGTAATAGAGGACATACTGAGAATGTATGTGATGGACAAACCATCAAGATGAGAAGACTACCTGCACTTGGTAGAATTCGCCTACAACAATGGGTATCATGCATCGTTGAATATGACCCCATTTGAAGAACTTTATGGAAGAAAGTGCAATACTTCATTGAGCTAGGATAATCCAGCTGATAGAGTAGTAGTTGGGCCAGAGTTGCTCAAGGAGATGGAGGACCAAATGATTAAAATTAAGCAGAATTTGAAAGCTGCCCAGGACAGGCAGAAACGTTATGTTGATAAGAATAGACCCCGTAGAGAGTTCAAAGTGGGTGATGATGTTTTCCTAAAAGTGAAAGATAACAAGAGTTCCATGAAGCTGGGAAGTTGCGCCAGGTGGGAAGCCATATTTTGTGGGCGATTTGAAATCCTGGAAAGGATTGGGCCAGTTGCATATATGCTTGCATTACCTGCATCTATGACTGTACATAATGTTTTTCATGTTTCATTGCTTAAGAAATATATACCAGATGCTAATCATGTTATCGATTGGAATGTGATTCAGGTGGAACAAGAAGGTGTCCTGCAAGTGCATCATGTGTGCATATTGGACAGGAAAAACAAACGGCTCTAGAATCGAGCTATAGGGCTTGTAAAGGTCCAGTGGACCTAGTACAGTCCTGAGGACGCGACATGGGAGCATGAAGATGTTATGCGGGCAGAATACCCACATATTTTTGGAAATTTTGAAAATCTTGCAGATGTAGTGTAAAGTTGCACTGAGGATAGTGCAAAAATAAGGGGAGGGGATTGTAATGTCCCCAAGGTCGAGCCCTGTTGTAAATCATGTCTATGAAGTATAAAGATTGCATTATGAATTGTAATTATGTTTTAGAGTCCGATGAGCCAAGTTTTTATAAGTTGGTGGGCTTATGTGTTATTAGGCCGAAGAGACTAAGTGTTGAGGCCAAGAGCCTGCTTTTGTATGTGTATTCATACATAAAATTAATAAAAAATATAAACACCGTTGTGTGCAGACCGACCATGATGAATGAGTGATGGGGGACTAAGCTTCCACAGAATGGGTAAGGGATTGGGGGGCTAGAATGTGGGAAAGAGAGGCTAAGTGTTGAGCCTAGGGGCTTAAGTCCTTGGGAATAATATTTTAATAGTATTCCAAAATCCATGTGAAATATTCGTTTTGTCCTAAGTTCTTGGAGAGGAACGCATGACGATGGAGTGCATGGAGCATCATGGGTGACATGTGTTGACCCAAGCGCATGTAGTTAAAACCAGAGAAGTGAATCCTATGGCCCCTGTATTCGACCTCTGCATATCCTCACGCATCTTGAAAACTAGAAAATCGTAATATTTTCATAGGAAGCCGAGGTATCAGTCGTTTGAATCATTTGAGTCTGTGTTCGACCTCTACGTTAATTCCGTGTCACGCACCCTGAAACCAGTGAAAAACCCATGGATTGAGCCATGTCATCTGTGTACACTATGAGCCTGGCCTATTCTCTCTTGCATAGTCAAGTATGTACCCGAACTGTCTTTGGGTTGCTACCTTCTTTTTTTCCTGAGTGGAATTGACCAGTTGTTGTTGTTGTTATCCTCATCTTGCGGAAATTGGGATGAAATTGGTTGAAGAAGTGGGTTGTCAGGCCCATGGTTGAAGAGGTAGGTTGTAAGGCCTGTGAGCATCTCTCTCCAGGTGAGAGAGTCTGTTGGGAAGTGGTTTTCTCCCAGAGAGAGTCTAGGACCAGCTTCAGAGATCTGAGAATTCCTGATCTGACTTGTTGCTGAGGCCCAGATAAGGAGGTGAAGCACCGATGGACTGTGCTTGTGAAGGTGTATACTCCTGGGTGGAAAAGGCATGTGGGGAATGAGAGTGTATTAGTAGTGGGCGTAAGAAGGCATCTTGGGAAGAATCCTTCCGGTTATTCTGTGCAGTTTTCCCTGTAACCTCAGCCTAGACTAGGATTCCTTGCCTTGGGTGGAGCTTAGTCCCAGCTTGGGGGTGACCTACTACTGAGAGTGATGAGAAACGTGGTCTAAGGTTGAGAGGTTCGTGGAAGGCATTCACATAGTTGGTGGAATTACCACGGTTTCAAAGATAAGTATCAACTTATGCTTAATATTATGTTTTGCATGCCTGTGATACTTATATGTATCATGTATTCTATTGTGCATATGAATTATTGTTAATGCCGGGGATTATTTATGTTAGCAGTAATCTTGTGCTTACTCTGAGTTAATTGTGTTTAATTTGATTTAAATGCATGTTATTAATTAAGTATGAGAATGATGTTGTTTCGCACAATAGTGTTTTGCTCGGCTAGTGGGATTAAGTCCAGGGGAATGTTACAGTTTGGTATCAGAGCCTAGTTTCAATGCTGAGGCTGGATGGGCCAGATAAGTGGTCTTTGGACCGATGTTTTGAGAATGAAATTGTGCCTGGAGGACTAATTTAAGACCTCAGAATGTTTCCGAGTGTCAACGGGCTACTTGACCATGTTACAAAGCTTAGGAGGTGTAGCGATGTTATAAAACTGCAGCCGGTGTGGTATATGGCCATAGGGAGAGAGAGAACTCCACACCAGAAGTGTTGGAGCCATAGGATCTGTTCAAGAGGAAAGGAGAACCCTCATAACCGTCAAATCTGGAGAACATGCACAAGATTTAAAACCCTTTGGAGTTGCACAAGAGTGTGGAAATCGTGATACATGAAATCCTGAATTCGTCAGGACCATCCATCGGAAAGGATGCATGGAGAGAGATCAGCCTTTCACTGAATCGTGACCTGAAATGGTCTAAGGGTGAGTTTGTGAGAATTCACAAAACGCAAATTCACGATTAGATCACAACTGAATATTTGGAGTCATTGCATCGTGAACTTCCAGTTCACGAAACTCCGAAAAGATCTGGACCGTTAGATACAAATCATCGAGGATCGTTGGATCTCATACAAGAACTCATGTATTGGAATTCGAGGATTGAAGTGACAAGAGATTTGGAGTCGCTTCATCGTGAACTCCTGGTTACTGAAAACCCAAAACCCTGAAATCCCAAAATGATCTACACTGTAGATCGTAGGAGAGGAACTTGACCATTGGATCAAGTAGATGAATAGACCATAATTTTAGAATTTCATCAAACAAAAGTTCGAGATATGTAGGTGCACGAACTCCTGATGCCTGAAACTATGAAACGAAAGGTGAAAGTAGTGGGGCCCCCTGATATCGCTGGGAGTGAGGTGGACCTTCTTAAGGACACCATGTGTCACTACCTTGGTGGGCAACAACTGTGTTGTGGGCTTGGAGGGTAAGGAAATCGAATTTTCGGATGTCAGGAGTTGGAGAGGGAAGCGAGTGCGAGAACCTCCGGGACAAAAACCCCGAAACCGGAAAACCTGAAACCCCGAAATCCCAAAACCCAAAGTTCATTTGAAGAGCCTTGTATCACCTAGCAGTTTAGCGTTTGGTCACAACCCATGATCGCATGGGTTAGGGACTAAGGAAATGGGAGCTATCACCCAAAAATTACAGAGTAGAGAAGAGCTTGGAAAATTCGTGAAATCAAAAGGTTTTCTTATTTGGATTGGTTTTGAATGTGTGGAATTTGTTAAGAAGAGGTGGCCTGAAAAATTATGGTTGTCTGCATGTTGTGATTGTAGAAGTTTGACGAGTGCCAGAACCAATTAGAATTTCCATGGAGTGTAGAGAAATGGAAGAGGTACTGATTACCTCCAATTCAGAGAACTAAAGAGAAGGAAGGGATGTCAACTTGGGAGTCAAAGGATCGAAATCCAATGGGCATGGAAGAGAATTGGATAAGTGTTATAACCCTAAAATGCACCACACAGGTTTACCTGGCATCAGGCCAATTCATGCCTCTTCCTAGCCAAAGCCATGCTGAACAAATCCTCAAAAAACCACTTAAACCAAGGAACCCGCGCCCTAACCTCTCACTGGGCGCGGTTGACCACTTGCTGACCTTCTACTACACATGGGTGACCACGGGCTAACCCACTACAGCCCACGGTTACCTAACAAAGCAAAAAATCAGGAAAGTTTCCGCCGGGACGAAGAGCTTTTTGTCAGTTAACTGGAACTCCCAGCCATGCATGGCCGAGAGTTCGCCTAAAACCCTAGCTCCTTATAGCCTATAAAAGGAGGGTTAGGGGTACTATTCAAGGAGGAAAAAATCATAGCAAAGAAACTCTGCCAAAATTGCCAAGTCTATTATTGTCCCAACCCTTTAGCCTTTCCTCAAGCTTTAGGAGAAGTTCAAGCACAACATTTGGAGGACAAAGAAGCGGAAGAGCCCAGGATCAGGATCGTGGAACGGTGGCTGGCCTCAGAAATCATTGTAAGTTGGTTCATATTGAGGTTAATGAAAAATATACTTTTCCCATCCCGAATACATGAATCTTATCTATGTTATTTCATTTGTGTTTAATCTCTAACCCTATAATAGATCAGTAGCATGCATGCGTAGTTTTTTCTTGATTGCAGGGAAGCTTTTTGGAAGGAGCAGCAGCAGCAAGGGGATAAAAGCTCAACGGAGGATCTACTTCAACCGTCGGAAAAAGGTTAGTTTATTCTTCTCATGTTTGCCTAAGAAAAGGGGTTTCAGATTCGGGTAGAAGGTTAAAAGTAGCTTAGGAAGGGTCATGATCTGCATGCAAGTTTAGAGCCCTAGCTTGCTAGTCCGTAGGGTAGAATACCCCACAACAATAAGGAAGGACATATGATGAAAATCATTGAAAGATTGTAGAAATATGCCCAGGCTCACTGAGATGATAGCCGCAAGCTCATGAAAGTCAAGGATAGGAAGCGTCAATTCAACTTAATGATGTTGAAGACTCTGTAAAGAATATAAAATAAATTGGAAAATGAGAGTGACTCAAGCAATATAGAGAGTCGCAGGACCCCTAAGAGGAAAAGAAGATCAAGGAGTGTCAACAGACATCGTCGTCACTCCCCAAAGCATTGTAGTAGGGAATCACACAGTAGCTCAAGCCCATCTCTTACCAAAAAACACCAAAGATCTGGAGTGGATGAATTGAAAGGGGAGATGAACAATATTAAGCCTCCTATGTTTGATGGAGAACATAAGAAGGAGGAAGATGTCGAAACACGGTTGCTT
>JZKD02S1861574.1:99548-148849 GCA_000966675.3 Picea glauca | reverse complement strand
CCCGTAGGGGTTTTACCACGTGAAAACATCGGTGTGTTGATCTTTGATCTGGTTATGTGAGTGGTTACTGAAGGTGTTCGTCCTCTGTTGGAATACCTGTGTTGTTGAACAGGAAATGCCTAAGGATAAGGTCTCAAGTATTGAGGATCATGAGGTACTAACAGAGTTTGAAGACGTATTTCAGGAGGTACCCAGACTACCTCCGAAGAGAGATATCGATTTCTCTATAAAATTGATGCCTGGAGTAGCTCCAGTGTCAAAATCTCCTTATAGAATGAGTACGCCAGAGCTGAAAGAGTTCCAATTGTAGCTTGAAGAGCTTCTAAAGAAGGGGAACATTCACCAAAGTGTGTCACCTTGGGGTGCCCCAGTCCTATTCGTGAAGAAGAAGGACATGGCGTTGAGGCTGTGCATTGATTTCAGATAGTTGAACAAAGTAATTGTCAAGAACAAGTATCCTCTATCAAGGATCAATGATCTTTTCGATCAGTTGAAAGGTGCAAAAATATTTTCAAAGATAGATCTCATATCGATATATCACCACGTAAGAATAAAGGATGAAGACATCAACAAGACCACCTTTAGAACAAGGTATGGTCATTACGAGTTCACAGTGGTACCATTTGGGCTGTCGAACACACCTGTTGTTTTTATGTGCTTGATGAATGGTGTATTCAGGGACTATCTAGACAAGTTTGTCATAGTCTTCCTGGATGTCATTTTGGTGTATTCCAAGTCAGAGGAAAATCATGAAGAAAACCTGGGGATGGTGCTGCAAGTGTTGAGAGAACACCAGCTATATGCCAAGTTGAGCAAATGCTCATTTTATCAAAGGCAGATCCAGTACTTTGGGGACATTATTTCAGAAGAAGGGATCGTCGTGGATCTCGAGAAGGTTGAGGCCATCAAAGAATGGTTAGCACCAAGGAATGTGGTGGAAGTTATATCCTTTATGGGTCTAGCGGGCTATTATAGAAGTTTTATTGCAAGGTTCTCAAAGATAGCTCACCTTATCACTTCCTTGCAAAGGAAGGAGAAAAAATTTCAGTGGACTGAAGAGTGTGAGAAAAGTTTCCAGCGATTGAAGCAGTTGTTAACCAGCGCTCCAATTTTGAGGATTGCAGATCCAAATGTGGATTTCATGGTGTGCATAGATGCGTGTAAAGAAGGGTTGGGAGGAGTTCTCAGTCAGAATGGATTTGTAATCTATTATGAGTCTAGGAATCTGAAAGAGCATGAAAAGAATTATGCCACTCATGATTTGGAGTTGGCAGCAATCGTTCACGCTCTGAGGAAATGGAGACATTACCTCATGGGAAGGAGATTTGAATTGAGAATAGACCACAATGGTTTTAAATATTTGTTTGATCAACCAATCTTAAACGCTAGACAAAGTAGGTGGCTGGAATTTCTGTGTGAATATGACTTTGAGATCAAACATATCAAAGGAAAGGAGAATAAAGTGGCTGATGCACTCAGTAGGAGGGTGCATGAATTACATGCTACAACCATTAGCATGTATCATAATGATATTAAAAGAAGAATTCTGGAGGCTGCAAATGTAGATATGCAGTACAGAGAATTGGTAGCCAAGCTATAACAGGGTAAAAAGCCACAGAAGATGGAAATTTATAAATTGAAAATAGATGGAATATTGTTGTACAAGAACATAATTTTTGTACCCAATGTCCAGTGCTTGAAACAAATGATTTTGTAGGAGATGCATAATGTTCCTTATGTAGGGCACCCTGGATATCAGAAAATAGTAGAAGTGGTCAAGAGCCATTACTTTTGGCTGGGTATGAAGAGAGATATCACTGAATACATCGCTAGATGTATGGAGTGCCAGAAAGTTAAAGCTAAGCATAGGCACCCAGCAGGGTTGTTGCAACCTTTACCCATTCTTGAGTGGAAGTGGGAAGTGGTGACAATGGATTTTATTACAGGATTTCCCAGAACAACCAAGCCGCATGATTCGATCATGGTGGTGGTGGACAAGCTTAAAAATGATGCCCATTTTATTCCACTGAAAACTACTCACAAGGCAGCAGATGTTGTTGATATTTTCCTAAAGGAAGTGGCACGATTGCACGAAATTCCTAAAACGATTGTGTCTGAAAGAGACCCGAAATTCACCTCGAATTTCTTGAAAGGATTGTTCAAAGGATTCAGAACGAATATGAACTTTAGTATATAACTTATCACCCTGAGTCTGATGGACAGACAGAGAGGGTGAACAGAGTAATAGAATACATACTAATAATGTATGTGATGGACAAACCATCAAGATGGAAAGACTACCTGCACTTGGTAGAATTCACCTACAACAATGGGTATCATGCATCATTGAAGATGATCCCATTTGAAGAACTTTATGGAAGAAAGTGAAATACTCCAGTGAGCTTGGATAATCCAGCTGATAGAGCAGTAGTTGGACCAGAGTTTCTTAAGGAGATGGAGGACCAAATGATAAAAATCACGTAGAATTTGAAAGTTGCCCAGGATAGGTAGAAAAGTTATGTTGATAAGAATAGAACCTACAGAGAGTTCAAAGTGGCTAATCATGTTTTCTTGAAAGTGAAAGCTAACAAGAGTTCCCTGAAGCTGGGAAGTTGCGCCAAGTTGGCAGCCAGAGTTTTTGGGCCATTTGAAATCCTGGAAAGGATTGGGCTAGTTACATATATGCTTGCATTACCTGCATCTATGACTGTACATAATGTGTTTCATGTTTCATTGCTTAAGAAATATATACTGGATGCTAATCATGTTATCAATTGGAATGTGATTCAGGTGGAACAAGAAGGTGTCTTGCAAGTGCATCTTGTGCGCATATTGGACAAGAAAAACAAACAACTCCATAATCGAGCTATAGGGCTTGTAAAGGTCCAGTGGACCTAATACGGTCCTAAGGATGCAACATGGGAGCATGAAGATGTTATGCAGGCAGAGTACCCACATCTTTTTGAAATTTTTGAAAAGCTTGTAGATGCAGTGTAAAGTTGCACTGAGGATAGTGCAAAAATAAGGGGAGGGGATTGTAATGACCCCAAGGCCAAGCCCTATTGTAAATCATGTCTATGAAGTATAAATCTTGCATTATGAATTGTAATTATGTTTTATAGGCTGGTGAGCCAAGTTTTTATAAGTTGGTGGGCTTATCTGTTAGTAGGCTGAAGAGCCTAAGTGTTAAGACTGGGAGCCTGCTTTTGTATATGTAATCATATAGAACATTAATAAAAAATATAAACACCGCTGCGTGCAGACCGACCATAATTAATGAGTGATGGGGGACTAAGATTCCACAGAATGGGTAAGGGATTGGGGGGCTGGAAGGTGGGAAAGAGAGGCTAAGTGTTGAGCCTAGGGGCTTAAGTCCTTAGGAATAATATTTTAATATTATTCCAAAAGCCATGTGAAATATTTGTTTTGTCCTAAGTTCCTAGAGAGGAACGCATGCTGATGGAGTGCATGCGGCATCATGGGTGACATGTGTTGACCCAAGTGCATGCAATTAAAACCAGAGAAGTGAGTTGTGCTGGGGGTTCCTCCTCCATTCGACCGTCGATTTTCTGAACCATGAATCCCATGGCCCATGTATTCGACCTCTGCATACCCTCACGCAGCTTGAAAACCAGAAAACTGTAATGTTTTCCTGGGAAGCCGAGGTATCAGTTATCTAAACCATTTGAGTTTGTGTTTGACCTCTGTGTTAATTCCTTGTCACGTACCCTGAAACCAGTGACAAACCCGTGGATTGAGCCGTGTCACTTGTGTATGCTGTGAGCCCAGCCTATTCTCTCTTGCAAAGTCGAGTCTATACCCGAACTGTCTTTGGGTTGCTACCTTCTATTTTTTCTGAGTGGAATTGACCAGTTGTTGTTGTTGTTATCCTCACCTTGCGAAAATTGGGCTGAAACTGGTTGAAGAAATGGGTTGTCAGGCCCGTGGTTGAAGAGGAAGGTTGTAAGGCCTGTGAGCATCTCTCTTGAGGTGAGAGAGTCTGCTGGGAAGTGGTTTTCTCCTAGAGAGGATCCAACACCATCTTTAGAGATCTGAGAATTCCTGATCCGACCTGTTGCCGAGGCCCAGATAGGGAGGTTAAGCACCGATGGACTGTGCTTTTGAAGGTGTATACTCCTAGGCAAAACATGAATGTGGGGAATGAGAGTGTGTTAGTAGTGGGCGTAAGAAGGCATCCTGGGAAGAATCCTTCCGGTTATTCTGTACAGTTTTCCCTGTAACCTCAACCTAGACTAGGATTCCTTGCCTTGGGTGGATCTTAGTCCTAGCTCGAGGGTGACCTACTGTTGAGAGTGATGAGCAGTGTGGTCTAAGGCTAGGAGGTTCATGGGGGGCCTACACGTAGTTGGTGGAATTACCACGGTTTCAAAGATAAGTATCATCTTATGCTTAATATTATGTTTTGCATGCCTGTGATGCTTATATGTATCATGTATTCTATTGGGCATATGAATTATTGTTAATTCCAGGGATTATTTATGTTAGCAGTAATCTTGTGCTTACTCTGAGTTAATTGTGTTTAATTTGATTTAACTACATGTTATTAATGAAGTATGAGAATGATGTTGTTCTTCATAGTAGCTTTTTGCCCGACCAGTGGGATTAAGGCCGGGGGAACATTACACTTCTCTACTGATATATTTTGTACGTTCTGATTTGGGTTCTGGTTTTGATTCCCTCTGGCCTGCCACTTTGAAAGTAATTTCACATAGTCTTCTATCGCATGATCCAGTGCTCTACATTACATGAAGGTTGTACAAGGATTCAGGCAGTCATGAGGTAAGTGTCCCAATTGATTACAATTATTGTTGATTATTAGTCCTCTACCTCCTCTGCCAAAACCCCTCTTCCTCAACCTCTGCCAAATCCTCCTCAACCTCCTAGAATAAATGCTCTCAGATTGTTATACTATGGAATGCCTCCTTTTGTCGTTATATTTTCCTCCTGAATTCTATACATATATGAAGTGCACTCTCTCATCACTTCAAATGTGTGACAATCCTTCTCTTTGTGCCCTACTAACTTGCAAAAGTTACAAAATAAATTATGTGGCATACTTTGGTATTTCTGCAATAATGGAAAATTAGGCAATTGATGTCCCCATTTCTTGCATATTTCATAGCACCCTCCTCCTAGTAATGGGTTTGATGCTCCAGTATCCAAATACTGTGAAAAGGTTGGGCATCCATTCTTGTGATGGTATTCAGTCCTACACATGATACACCAAACTTGTTCCCTCTTCTCCTTTCCTTTCATAAGCTCGACTAATTGGTTTGTCAAGGAAGCTAACTATGTGTGGACTTGAGCCATCCCCTATATTATATGCTTCCATCTTTATTGCAATCTCAAAAGCTTCAGGATATGATGCAAGCTTATGTTGTATCAATGGGTAGCAAATGTGTGGAAATAGTCCTGCAATAAACCATTCTTTGTGTTGTTGATGCATAATTTGGAATGTCAATCTATCCATAAAATCATTAAATATTTGACCATAGTCCCAAACTTAATCAGTCTACACTTGTTTGATTTTCTTCAACTCTGTAATGTATTGCAACTCATATTTCATCTTCTTGAACTCTTTCAATAATGCTTGTGAAATATCTACCAATTTCCTCACTTGACCTGCTAGTGTAGTACTCTATAGTTTCATGTACCAGACTAATGTGTGGTCTCTAAATGTTGTTTCCAACTACACAATATGTGTGGACTCATCCTAGTCATTCTTCGTAGCCAAAATTTTATCACATACAAATAGATGTTGTTTTGGGTCCTCCAACCCAACTCCTTGGAACTCAGGCATTCTCAATGTATTGTCTAACCATGCCATGGTTTTTTCCATAGTACCTACCCTCAATGTTGCTTGTTGATTCTGACTCAAATCACTACTTCCACTGCTCTGGCTACTACTGTTCTAACTTCTTGTGCTAACTATAAGTTATTTTGACAAATCTTCAAATGTTATCTCAGATCTAGGTGACGCACACGAGGTCATTGGTTTGGTGCAGGGTCCATCCTAAGTAAGAATTAATGACTCTTCTATTATAGGACTGAACTAAGGATCCTCTCCCTCTCCTTTTGTGACCAATATTTCTACAATCTGAACTATTGCACAAGGTTCTCTCCTCTCATACTCATTTCTTTTCTCTCCTTTCTCAGCCCCAATTTTCAACCTCTTGTATCGTCTTCCACTACGCATACTCTAAGTTTGTATTCTTCTTTTGGTACACCTTATTCATTTATCTACATCCTCAGTCCCTCCCTTCCTTATTTAGTTCTTTCTTCATCCCTTCCTACCTTCAAACCATCCCCTGGTCGTCCCCCAATTCCCCTATGTGTGTGAATCCCCCTAGTAATCAGATTCCATCGTCATCACAAATTTGTCACATAACAACATCTTTATCCATGTATCCAATGATTTCAGAAACATTCCACGCAAACCCTTGAAGAAATACCTATCTGCAACACTATATGACTGGTTACAATCTACTGCAAATTTTGTAATATAACCTCCCAGTATGATATTCAACCAAAAATCAATTGTGCGAGAAGTAGTATTTCTTACAAAATTCAATTGTATTCCCAGCTCAAGGGTCTAGTTCCTCATAACTATACTTCGGTATCTTCCAGTATTCTCCACTAACCTTTCCAACCATTCAACTAAAATACTCAGAAATTCACCAAAGAAAATATCATGTAGATATTTGAACACATACATTTGAAACAATTGTTCCTCACCAATTCAAGGGTTTCTATTCTCTCCTTGGGAAAATTCTTGCTCCTTCCTTTCTATCCATTCGATGATCTATTCCTTAGTCGACCTCCAAAACATTCCATCAATTATAGATTATAGGTCTTGGCAACAAAACCATTTGTTGACATGCAATTATAAGACCCTAGGTTCAATTTATTCAACCAAAAAAAACCCTTTAGATATTGGCCCTTTCAAAATCCCCTGCATGCAAGTGAAGTCTCACTTGAGGCATCTACTGGGGTTGTAGGAACCAAGTAGATAAGGGGATGTGAGGCTATCAACATAACCATTAATAATTATTCACCATGTGTGCATTATCCTTATTTAACATCCTTTTATTAGTAAACAAACCCTATGTGTGGCTTCCATTAACTAACAAGTCATTGATTTTACCATAACAATTGTGCGACATTAACCCATCTAAGATTCATTCAATACCCTAAACCCTAGTGTGAAAAAATAGTATAACATAGATCATGACGTAATCAACCCACTGAATCATTCATTATTATTGTGCATCAACAATATGTTAAAAATATCTATACTAATCATGCATTGTTGGTTAGATATCTGACTTCTTACTTCTTAGGTTGACCTGGGTTCGGATCTCAACAGGTTTCAAAGAAAACCCTCTAAAACTATTGACCCTCCTGGTAAACCAAAATGAAACATTGTGCACAGAGTGCACAATGCAGTCTCACCCGAGATACCTTTATGGGTGACTGCAATTCTCAAGTTCTTGTCATCTAGGACTGAGTAGGGATCTGGGAGTGTATTATCTCTTTCATTATTCGTTAAACTTGTTATTGATTCAAATATTTCTAAGATTCATTCATGTTTATCCTTCTGCATGCATGCTAACACATCTAGTTAATAATTCATTCATAATATAATCATTAACAAAACGTAAACATCCAAGAACCATCACACATAACACAAATTTTACCATGCTTCACTCCCTCCTGGGGCTACGTCCACAAATATTTTTCTTCTCTGCTCTTTTATTTAATTTGCTGCAAAATCTAGCATTGTGTGCATTACATCTTCAATTATACAATCATGATGAGGTTAAGGAACCTCTGTGAGGTGGAATATATCAAACTAGGCTCTTCAAACTATGATGTAACCCTCAAAATCTATCTTATTTGACTCTTCTACAACCTTATTACAATCGACAGTCTTACAAAGTGCAACAACTATCGACCGCTATCAACAACTTCTCCCTGACCCACGACCTAGATCTCCTAGGTTCTTATTTATACTAATTTTCAGGCTTATATCTATTACAATACTTAACAAAAACCCTAACCCTGTCATTCTTAGGATTTCCTGCCTACTTGCCACATGGATTTTCCTCTTGCATGTTGCTTGTCCTTCTTTTTTTGCATGCTTCTTTCTTGCCACTTGTTGCGCGTGCTCCAAAATTAAGTCTTCCTTTCCAAAAATAGGTCTTTCCTCAAAATAGGTCTATTCCCAACACACCCCCAACACTAACATGTGGCTCATCCCAAGCCACTCAGGTGGTTCTCTCTCTCTGAACGGCCTCTGCCAAGCTGTGAAATTTTCCTCTTAATTCTTCCCCTTCTTCTCTAACTTGCTCATCTTTTCCTATAATCTCTTCTACCATCTACACTATGATATGGTCCTTGAGATATTATGCACTCTCATCATGATTCTGGGCCATTATTTTACTATCCTCCTCTATTTCCACAATTATTTGTGTTACTGTCTCCTGCAAAGGTTCTAACTAGATTGCCTGGATTGCTTGTTATTTTGCGCAATCTTTAATCCTATCTGCAAGGTCTTCATATCATGCACTCCCTTCAACTGCTTTGTAATGGTCATAGACTTTTGTCATTGCTTCAACTCTTGGATTGCAATGTTGATCTTCTCCTCTTGTTGATATATTTTTTGGACCCTATCATCTTCCTCCAACGTCGTCCATAGTTGCGCAGTCCTGTCAAAATGTTGCGTGACCTTTTGAGATTCTTTCTCCATTATTTCCACTTGTAAAGTTTCCTGGTGTTCCCTTTTGGATGTGAATTCATGAGGGGTGGTGGGTGTTAATTTTTATTTGAGATCCTCAATCTCCCTTTTTGTATTCTTCAAGCATGTTCTCAATTATTTGAATCTGTTCTTCGATATTTCTCGTGGTTGCCTGCGCACTATCTGGAATTCTTATGAAGACTTCCTTCATATTCTTCTCTAAGTTATTTGCGTGCTACTTCTCCTCTTTTTTTTCTAGATTTACTTTCTCTACCACTATTTTTGGTGCATCCTTTCCATTTATGTATTCTTTCAATTCCATCACATCTATTCTAGCTTACGATTTCACTTCCAGCGTGACAATGACTTGCAGTTTGTACAATTCCTTTGTCAGTATTTGAGCTAGTACCAATTGTACCTATGCCAAGTCTTTGAGTGGTGTATGAGATATGGCCTCGTCACCCTACACCATGTTTGTTGTTATCTGGAAGGTCAGACTTTCTTACGCTACGGTCTAGATGGTGTCTTCTTCATTCTACGCGGTCCTGTCCTCGAATTTTGTCACTCGGGGGATTGGTTTTATTCCCCTTTCTTACCTTCGTGTTACTTGGATATTTTCCAAGACCTTCTTAAGATGAGCCAAATCGTTCCTTATCCTTCCTCTTTGTTTCTCGGCCTCTTCGAACTCATCCGATGTACGATCCTATACCCTCTCTATGACAAGATCGACATCATCATCGATAATTGTGTATTATGGAATTTTTGTATGGGCCTTGGCCTTCTTGCGTGACCCACTTGTGTGTATGATTGGTCGTTTGGGTGGCCCTATCTCTTTTGGAGTAGTTGTTGATGGGGTTTCTTGCATCATTGTGTCCCCCCTTTCTTGTTTGTCATGCACTGAGGCCTTGTCCTTATTTCCTATTTGTGCATCCTTCTTTGGAGCGTTGCCCTTCTTTTGTGCCACTGCCTTTTGACCAAGATTCCTTTGTTGTGTTGGTTTTTTGGATACTCCGGTACCCCTTGAACATGTCTTGGACAACCTTACTTCTACCTTTGTTCCCTTTGGAATGTCCTTGGTAATGACTAGGACCTTCTAGTCATCCTTCCAGTCTCTCATTGTCATTTCAACTTCCTCTGCATTAATGCATAATCAAAGTTGAATACATTCTTTCTCTGGATCCAAATGTTGTGTCGTGTAGCCCTAAAGTTGGATATTCCTTGATATTGCACGACCACTTCCAGAGTTATCCTCCAAGTGTTGACTATAGAGTTGTCTTGCATGTCATTGAGATACTGAACAAAGGTGTTGGCATTACCACTTCTTCGCTTGGGGTCCAAAGTGCTTCACATTGATGTGTACAGCATTGCACGACAACATCCTACTCTATCACAGAAGTATGAGTAGAGAGGCTCCTTCCATCCAATTAAGGCTATCAATATCATTAGCTAGGGGTAGTGGAACTATGTTCCCAAGTCTTGCATGTCCTTGCAGTCATCTAGGAACAGGTTCAATAAGTATGGAGTCCAACTAAGCATGGTTCCATTTTCACATTGTGTTGTTGTTGGGACAACCCCTGCAGGGACCTCCTCCTTGCGGAATTTTTGAAGTAACTTGCATGCCATTATCTTGGTTTCCATCCTGGTGGTTGCATCATTTATTCTCTTTATAATAATTATGCGCAAACCTCTTTTAGTACCATATGTATTCTTCATCTCTTCTATGAGATCCTTTTCCTTGGTTTTGTCATCTAGGTACTGCGCGAGCTTCTCGTCATTTGATGAAAGGCTTGTGATTAATAAAATTAGATCTACGTCTATGGAGACTGCTTCTTCTAACCACAAAAATCCTCCATGGAGGACCGCCAACAACTACTTGATGCAGTTGTTCACATATTTTCCTCTTCTGAGGTGGGGGATTTCCATAAAATTGAGAATTCATGTGTTTTCCAAGCCTGTCTCCCATTGCTTTGGCTATAGAATTGGATCTCTGAATGGATCTGTGCCCAGGCTCTCCATATACACCTATTGCACAAATTCTGGGAATTTTCTAGTGTCATACACATCGTGGTCTGCACCCCCTCTGGCACGCATAGTAAAATGATTGCAACATCAGGTTTCTTGCGTGGGGATTGTGCAATAGGTTGTTTCCCCTTTCATTGTACTGGTACACTAGATGTCCTCACCTCCATTTGTGCTTCCCAGTCTGACTTTGGTTGCCCCGTGTTGTCTTAAAGTTGTATGTCCTCCTATTGTGTGGGCCCCACCATAGGTTATGGCCTTGGCCCGTCAAACTCTGTTCTTTCATTTTCACCGCCATTTATTTTGTGGGCTTCTTCAGCTTTGGCAGGTTGATGTGGGTTTCCTATGGTTGATGGGTCCTATCCCTATGCACTGTCATGCAAGTCAATATCCATCCCGACCATCGTCAGAGCCTGCTCTTCTTCCTCAACCAATGTGGTGCTCACTGGTTTGACCTATGGCAAGGGAATTGTGTCGACATCGATGATTCCTTCCCTATGTGTAAACTCTTGCTCCATCTCTATGGTTTCCTACAATGACCTATGGTTGTTGCATGTTTTTCGTGTTGTTTGTCTAGGTGTGCCTACCTTTGGAGGTTCCATAATGGGTAGTTCTTTATTTCTTGATTGATCTTTGACTGCTTCAATCTCTGCACTCACATGTTCTCCTCTCGAATCCATGCTCCTTAGCTTCGCGGGTTTGCAATTGCACAATGTGTCTCGTTTAGCCTGTGCTTTCATTATATAGAGGGTGACATAAATTCCCTCAATCTTCTTGGATAAGATTATTTGATGGTTATTAATGCATTAAATCTTGTTGAGTATGCTTCGTTTAGTTTCAGAAATGCCTAATTCATGCCTTTTTACCTCGACGACTAGTTTTTTCTTTTCCAACCGTTGGCACATTCTCTGGTGCGTTGTAATTTTTCGATGTTCCATATGTTTCTATTGTGAATGTTTCCTTAGTGTGTGGTGTTTTCTTCCTATAAACCATATGCTACGTGTGGTCACTTTTTCTCTTTGTCGCGATGATTTCAGTAACTGTTGTGCACGATATTCCCCAATATTTTGTATTTTCTTTCTCTTCTATGTTTTTCTTCTTTTTCTACTTTTCTATTCCTTTTTATGAGTTTTCTTTCACAATATCTATTATAGTACACTATATACATGCCTCTCTTACTACGCTGTAAATTTTAAGGTTTAGTAGGTCAACTGTCCCTGTAGAGTTTCAGTTGACTATTGTTAATCATTCCTTTCAGTTATGTTCCTCCCAAGTCTTTTGGTTGTACAGATCCCCCATCTGTGAAAATATTTACTTCATATGTCCCTAGCCAACGCATTCTAAACTTACCAGGGCATTGGAAAAATTTGTTGTCATAGAGAAAGACTAGGTCTCCCTCCTTAAAACTCTTCTTTTTAATATGTTTGTCATGACAGGCTTTGTCTCTTGCTTTTTGTACTTCCTGGTGAAACCCTGCTAGAATCATATCCTCTTCCATTTCCATTAATTGAATTAACCTCTCCTATATTTCACCCCTTTATATCATGTTGGTAATTGTTAGTACGCACAAAATGGGTACCAGAAATTCTAATGGCACCACTGCTTCCTGCCCATACACCAATCTGAATGGTGTCTATCCTGTCAACTTCTTACATGTGGTCCTATGTTCCCATAACACTGCTGGTATTTTCAAATCCCAATCATCCCTGTTGACATTGCATATCTTTGTCAAATCATTTTCCAAAATCTTATTGAAGGCTTATATTGTTCCATTTTCCTGAGGATGATATGGTGTACTCTTCTGGTGAGAGACTTCAAACTATTAAGTCATAGCTCTGATGGTATCATTGATACAATGAGTGCCCTGGTCACTCATCAAAATCCCAGGACATCCAAATCTGGTGATCACTTTCTCAAATAAGAAGTGTGTTTTTTTCTCTGCACTACAGTCTTTGGCTGGTGTTGCTTCTTCCCATCTTGTTAAGTATCTAGTTGCAGTAATGATATATCTAGCTCCTGATTTTTTTGTTGGTGGATTAATAGGTCCCACAAAGTCTATTTCCCATTTTTCAAATACCTGCAGAGTCACTTGTGGTCTTAGAGGCATCTCATCCCTTCTGTTGGGTTTGCCAACCCTCTCACAGACATCACATTTCTAGCAATATTCTTTGGCATCTTTATAGACTATTGGACACCATAATCCTATTTGTAATACCTTCTATGTAGAAGCTTTACCTGCATAGTTTCCTCCAACTATACCTTCATGAGTTTATACTAAAATTTTGGGCCTTTCATGTTCCAATACACACCTTATAAAAATGCTATATATGCCCATTTTGTATAGATGTCCTACAATAAGTTGATAGTTTGCATCTCTGACTACCATATTTTTCTTTTTCACAGTGCTAAACTCCCGTGGTGCAACCCCTATACTTAATTATTCAATAATATCAATGAAGTATTCATCAACTACTTGTACTTAAAATATTTTCACATCCGAGAAGTTGTCTTCCAAGTTAGTAAATTATTCTCCATCAGTTTCCCTTGACAGGTGATCAGGTCTTGCATTCAGCTTCCCTAGTTTGACTATCACTTCGAAATCAATTTCTTGGAACAATAATATCCATCTATAGATCCTCCCCCCCAAAATTGGCTTGTTGATTAGATATTTGATGGCATAATGGTTTGTGAACATGTTAAAGTGTTTACCCAATAAATAGTGTCGGAATTTCTAAAGTGCATATACCATGCCTAGGCCTTCTCTTTATGTGGTTTTGTAGTTCTGCTCTGATTCTGACAACTTTTTGCTTGCAAAATCTATAGGATGGTCTAAGTCCTCTGCTTCTGGCTACACCAGAACTTATCCAAGTGGTATGGTTGATGCATCTACATGCACATGAAATGTATTTTCCCAATCTGGAAATACTAGTATAGATGTTGTTACCATCTTTTGTTTTAAAGTGTCCAATCCTTGCTAATAGTCCTCATTCCACTAAAATATGGTGTCCTTCTTCAACAGTTTTTCCACTGGTGAAGTGATCTGTGCATACCCCTCTATAAACTTCCTATAATCTCTTGTATGTCCCATTGTTTCTCTTAACTCATGCACCGACTTTGGTGGTGGTAAATTTACAATGATTGCAATCTTAGCAGGGTCCACTAGTAAACATTGTTTACACACTATATGTCCCAACAATATTCCAAAAGGTGTGCCAAAAATGAATTTCTTGATATTCAATGATATATGAGATGTCCTTCATCTTTCCAACATTAGTCTCAACACTTATACATGGTCCTTTAATAGACTATATACAATCCAGTCATCCAAATATACTTCTAGAAATTGATGTATGAATTCCTTAAAAGCATCTATGACTACTCTTTAAAAAATGGTTGGTGCATTCTTCATCCAAAATGGCATGACTGTATATTGGTAGGATCCCCATTTTGTCGCAAAAGTAGTCTTATACATGTCCTCTGGAGCTATTTTGATCTGATGGTAACCTGAGAATCCATCTGTGAATGAATATGCTTCCTAACCTCCCACGTTCTCTAAGACCTCATCTATAAAATGGGTAGGGAAAGGCTCATGTAAGAAAGAATCGTTAAGTTTCCTTAGATATAAAAAAATCCTTATCCTCCCTTATTTATTTTCTTGGAATACCATAGGACTGATCCATTCAGATTCATCTACTGGTTCTATGATACCAGCTTCCAACATTCTATCAATTTCTTCTTTCACTTTCTGCCTATACACTGGATTCAATCTGTAGGGTCTTTACTTGAAAGGTCTAGCCTCATATTTGATGTGCATATTCAACTCACCTAGTTCCCCTTCTATGTCTTTCATCTCTATAAAGGTCGTTGGAAATAGGTCACTGTATTCACACAATAACTCTGTTATTCTTTCTATTGTTTTCTCATCTCAATAGTCTCCAATACTTTCCATTTTAGGATTGTCATTCATCCCAATGTTAAATTTATTAACTTTGATTGGTGTAGAAAACAATTTTGAATCTAGAGATGGGCCTTCCACCTCTCTTTCTCCTTCAATATATGTAATCTAAATGTTGCATGGATCATCTTCATCTAGTTCTTCTTCTCCCACATGATAGCATGCAAGTAACTCTTTGACTATCTGTGTATTCTGCTGCTGATATTTTGTCACGATTTCAACTTCTGGTTCATTACTAAATATCATTCCTTGTATCATCTTTAGCGTTCAATCCATGTTGGGGTTCTCATGTTCAAATGAGAAGGTTACTACATAATTATGTTGTAATTCTTTCCATTCTATAGTACCTCTGCGCATATCCTGGTCTATATACCAGTTTTTGGGGATTCCATCCAACGTATGGATAAAGTGATGAGTCCATTCCTATGGTAGTGTCATCCTCCACTGTGTTCTACACGTATATAAGTGTTCAATTGTTTTTCCCTATCCATTATACTGATGCATTTTATTTCTCCCCTGCTCTACGCCAAATCTAATGGACAAAAGTCGTTTACACTAATACCAACCCTGAATTGTTTCTTTGTGCACACCCCACCATATTGCAGGTGTGGCCTTGAGTGCAATATCTATGGATAAGATCATTTGATTTTCTAACACTTCCTCTTCATATTTTTCCAACAATTCCTCTAAGTCATTTAACCCATGACAACTAGGAGTTTTTATTATCTTTGTACCAACCCATCTTACTGTGCGGTCTATTCTTTTGTATCTTCTTGTGGAAACTTCATGTAATCTATCTTAACAATTTTCCAAACCTATATCTGAGTCAAAAGCACATGATGTAGTACTTCTCCAGCTGAGTACCCCATATTCAATTGGGTTAACATAATCCTCTTCTCGTGCAATGGTTCTGTACAATTGGTTTATTTCTTCCAGATCCAAACAAGTGGCCTCTACAAACCTTTCTCCTTCTAAAGGATCCAATGGTGGAATGACTCTATATTCACCTGATTCAAAATTCATTTTTATTTTCTTCAGGTTGATTATAGCTTCGTTATCAAATTCCCAATACAATCCAAGCAATGTTGGGTAAGTTGTTGTGCCATCTACCGTCTCTATTACTTCAAAATCTTCCATAGTGTCTAATCCATCCAAATCTATTGTCAGACCTTTAAGCCTTCAAATTGGTATCACTTTGTGTTAATTTTCTAATTTTAGCTGGACATGTGAATAGCCTAAGGTAGGTTCCCCCATACACTTCCACGTATTCTTAGGTAATACATTTACTTCGGAGCCTAAATCTAGTATAACATCACCCATATTGAAATCTCCAATGTTAGCATTCAGTCTGAATTTTTTGTAACTTGTCCTTCTCCTTGTATGGAGATGATTGACTATTTTCTGTTCTAACTTCCCTTCCACCTCTGTGTTACATATTTCTAGCATATTTTGTAAAATATTAATAGATTATGGGTCATTCAATATCTTAACACAAGACTGTAGAAAAGTTTGTATGGTGCTTACTTACTCTAAAGGTTGTCATTTACTGGTATGGTCCATTGAGGAGGGCATCCCATATATTGGTGAGTTCTATTTTTATTGCACGGCTGATGTAGACACAACATCTTGCGTGATAAACTCCTATCTAACCTCCTTAAATGTTTCCTTGTCTTTTCATGCATCAAACTGCTTCTGTGGATTCGTATTCTTCTTAACCCATTGGTGTTGCGCTAGATCTTGTTTGACTACATCAATTCCTGTCTTGGATCCTCCTCGAGTTACTATATTGATGTTCCTCCCATCATCTATGGCTTCTGTAGAGATCCATTAAACATTTTGGTTTTTTTGGTTCCTTTTTTCTTGGATCTTCCCCAAGAGTGTTGGATAGTCTTCTATGTCATGATCTGTTGTGCAATAGTACATACATGTCGTTGGTGGGAGTGGACATTCCCTTGCATAATGTCCTAGTTTTTGGCAGTTGTGGAACACTATTGGTCCTCTGCCTCATCAAAATCCTCCTCTGCCTCGTCCTCCACCTATGTATCCACCTGTATCTCCTCGTAGTGCGTTGTACTGAGGTACCGAATTATACTGTGTGGGGTTATACTGTGGTTGCGCATTATTGTATCGTGCTTGTGTATTGTTGTACTATTGTTGTGCATTGTTGTACTTTTGTTGCACATTATTGTATGGTGGTGGTACCTGGTTGAATTGAAGTGCATCTTTTCCTGTCATCATTTTTTCTTGCACCCTATATGTATCTAAATTTCTTTCTATTGGCGACGGAAGTCACTCCTGGATTGCAGCAGGAGCAGAGCCCGAAGCCCATCAGTTTATGTCACGATTTGTTTATAAAAGAGGTGATCGAATGGAATTTAACTCAAAACAATATTGTTTCAACTCTGAAACTAGGCCAAGCATGCATGGGTAAGTGAGGTCTTAGATAAACTTCAGACAGTGAGATGTAGTAAGGGTGAGTAGGGGGAAAACTTGTATCAGAGAAATGAAATGGTCTGTTGTAAACATTAGGTTTCTAATAGACTGTAGGAGAAGGCATCTAAACGCAAGATCTTCTTACATTCAAACGCAGAAAACCAAAGAATACAATAATGCCACAATAAATCCTTTATCATAACACAATTGCAATAATTCATGTGAATCAGTCAATCATGAACTCCCTCAATATGAGATGAAAACTAGATGAGGTAGAAAAGTTGTCTGTCATTAAAACAAGAAATCTTACATACAGATGCATAACCAAAGAACTAGAGTGTCTGTTAAAAATTTACAATCGGGAGCTTCGCTCTACCATTGATACCCTGAAAAATATCAAAACTAAGCATATATACCCTAAACATTTGCCCAACAGAGGCCTACTAGACTTTCGGGATGAGGAGTCTCTTCAATCAAATCTGGTCTGCACTTCTTTGTCATATGCTACCTTAATTCTGCATGGCTCGCGCCAGGGGTTAGCTGAGCCCCTAAATGCTGAATTAGCATGTGCAGGCTCCCCTGGCGAGTCGAGGACTCGGCATGGCTTCCACGGAAAGAACTAGTACAGAGGACCATCTCGGGTAGGCTTTCGAATGGGACATCCATACTTTGCAATTAATGATTGAGGCGAGGTTTCAACCACCCTCTCTCTTCTTCATTCATTCCAAGCTGGTATCGAGATTTAGACCACGCCAAATCGACGTCTGGAGAACACAGTGCCCCCCTTCTGAAACTCAACTTGGCACTTTTTGGCCCCCCCTTTGTACAACCCCTTTCTACTATCTCAAGCGACCACGGGCCGTGACCTTATGCCTATCTTCAAAGGTGCTTTCGATGTTTCGGGGTTCGAGGTTTTGAGAGGTGAAATGAAGAGGAGCGCTTACCCCTCAAACTCCTGAATGTCGACATGGCACGGATGTGCACCGCGTGTCCTTAAGATGAATGGCCGAGGAAGCATTCGTTATTTAAAAAGGGGGCCGCCTTCATTCCCAGGCTTGCTTGACATGACCTGGCACTAGGACTGTGGGCTTGGCTCCAAAGGTGTCTTCGGCATTTCACCGATCGATAATTTCAGCTGTAATGAATGGGAGGCTCCTTGTCTCCCGAAACACCGATCCCCGATACGCCAACTGACTGCCACCTGTACCAATTGGATCGGATGACCCAGATTTGTTTTGAAATATGGGAGCTATCTTTTGTGCTAAATCTTGGGAAACTTGGCACCCCCGAAATCTCGATGACCGTCGATCGACTTTGTAGATGAATCTCAGTTGCTGACAACAAAATTTTGCCCGCTTGCTTGACTCGTAATCAGAAAAGAGATTCTCCCACGTTGTGCTTGGGCACTTCCCGTGCAACCTGCAAACCTGGGTACTTTTGTGCCCAAGACAAAAATTGTCACTAACATTAGGCTCCATGGGGGATAGATTCGTCCCTGTGATGCTCTAAGAACTCATTCTGCAGCTTCAATACCTTGCTATTGGGCTATGGATTCATTTACTAAGATGAAAATATCCAAAAAGAAAAAGAACAAAGAACCAAAGGATAATATTTACAAACAAAGGAGCCGTCTAAGGCTCAAACAAAACATTTCTTCAGAAAATGCCCATTTACTGGGTTGTTGAAAACTTCTTCACCCTCCAGATCTTGCAACCTGTACGTGTTGTTTGAGGAAACCTCAGAGATTTTGAAGGGGTCGATCCAGAGGGTGTCAAACTTTTTGTGTTTTCCCTTATCCTGTCTGGGTGCATCCCACTTAAGTACCAAATCCCCGATCTCAAACTCCTTCTTCCTGACCTTCCTGTCAAAAGCCTGTTTGACCTTTTGATGATGACTATGAGCTGCGTCCCTCACCTGTTCTCTGATCTGTTGTACTTCCACTATCTGATGAATCCTTCTGATCATATGATCTGACTCCCCTTCACAATCCTGAAAGAACTTCGCCATAGGTAAGGTGAGATAAGTGGGAAAAACTGCCTCTGCTCCGTAGACCAGCTGAAAAGGTGAGGTGCCCAGGGATTTTTTCGTTGTCACTCGATCAGCCCATAGAGAAAATTTCAACTTTGAATCCCAGGCCCTTTTTTTGTCCTCCAATAGTATTTTGATGATCCTTATTAGACTTTTGTTGGAGGACTCTACTAAACCATTGCCCTGGGGACAGTAGGGGGTGGAGTGAACTAGCAAGATCTGGAACTGCTCACAGAACTTAATTAGAGGCTCAGACTTGAAAGAAGTAACATTATCAGTGATGATCCTACTGGGATAGCCAAATCTGGCTATGATATCCTCCATAAAGATGATAATTACTTTGTGTGATGCACTTCTGGTGGGGACAGCTTCTATCCACTTGGTGAAATAATCTGTTGTAGTCAGGATCCATCTGTGTTGCCCACTTGAGTGAGGATGGATTTTCCCGATGAAGTCTAGCCCCCACTGTTGAAAAGGCGCTGAAGCCACTACAGGCTTCAGTGGTAGTGGTCTAAGTTGTTTCTTTCCTGAGAACTTTTGGCATTTGATGTAGGCCCTGATTTCCCTGCTGACATCGACGAATAAAGTGGGCCAGTAATACCCAACCCTAATGATTTTGTGAGCTATGGTCTTCCATAAATGATGCCCCCAACAAAGGCCTCTATGGAAATCAAGCATAACTTTATGGGCTTCTGGTGGGTTCAAACATCTCAACAGCATCCCCAGAGGGTCCCTCTAGTACAAGACTTACCCAATGAGGCAATATCTAACCGCCTTGAGCTTTAAAGCTCTTGCCTTACTTTTACCCATTCCATCAGGGGGCCTCAATTCCTACAAAAAGTACAAAATGTCATGATACCAGGCACATTCTACCAATGATAAGCCACCCTGAGATCATTGGCTGGGAAACTCAGCTTGCTGAGTTCCTGAGAAATTATTGATGAAACTAACCCCCAAGGCTTCGCAATTGGATTCAGCCAGTAGCTTGGCTAAACCTTGCCCCTTAACCAACTTCGTGGGCTTTATTTCCAAGTCAAATTCCAAGATTCTAGCGATCCATTTGGCTCTTCTCCCATATATCTCGGGCTGTACAAGGATGTCCTTCACATAAGTCAAAGGAACGTATGCGGTTACCTTTGAGTGCAAGACATAGACTCTGAAAGCTTTGAGAGATTTCACCAAGGCATAGGCCTGTTTCTCCATGATTTCATACCTGATCTCTGCATCTCTTAATGCCTTGCTGAGGAAGGCAATGGGCTGCTCTCGCCCTTCCTCATTTTTCTGCAATAACACCCTTTCTACTGTATCAAAGGAAGCGAAAGAGAAAACTAGGAAGGGTTTGGAATAATCATGACTAATCAGCACAGGTGCCTCAGTTAGTGCCCTTTTTATTTGGACAAAAGATTCCCTGGGTTCAGCGGTCCATTTCACTTTGTTTTCCTTTCTAAGAATGGTTGTGATGTGTTTCACCAATTCAACAAAGTTTGAGACGAATCTCCTCAAAAAGTTGATCTTTCCTAAAAAGGCATGGACTTCTTTTTTAGACCTGGGAAGTGACAAGGTTTGAATTGCCTCCACTCTGCTGGGATCAATTCTTTCTCCTTCTGCTGATACTATATGGCCTAATAGATTTCCCTCCATCATAGAAAACAAGGATTTCTTGGGATTTAGGGAAAGACCAAACCTCCGACACTTCAAGAAAACTTTCCTTAAGTGATAGCAGTGTTCTTTATCAGACCTGGAAAAGATTGTGATGTCATCTAGGTAGATCACTACAAACTGGTCTTTCTCCCTGATGAAAGCTATATCCATGGCTCGTTGAAATGTTGCTCCTGCATTCATCAGTCCAAATGGCATTTTGGCATACATGAATGTGCCCCAAGGAGTGGTGAAGGTTGTCTTTTCCCTGTCTTCAGGCATGGCTGATATCTGATTATAGCCAGAAAACCCATCGATCATGGATATCTTGGATGCACCAGTTACCCTCTGTAGTATGTGTTCCATCTTAGGTAGGGGGTAATTGTCTTTCTTTGAGGTCCTGTTTAGGTTCCTGAAATCGACACAAAGCCTGATTTCTTCACTTTTCTTTCTCACCGGGACCAAATTGGCCACCCATTCAGAATATCTCAAGGGGATGATGATCTGGGCCTCTAACAACTTCTTCACTTCTTTCTCCATGATAGGCAACAACATGGGATTTATCTATATTAGCTTCTTCCTAAATGGCCTAGCCTCTTCCTTTAGTGGGATCTTATGCTCAGTGACAGATGTGTCATAAGTCTTGAGGTCTTAATAGGTCCATGCAAACGCATCAGTGAATTCCTTTAATAATTCAGTATATTCCGTCCTATGTTCATTGGTCAGGCTGCTTGATAATTTCACAAACCTAGGCTCCTCCTGTGTGCCAATGTTGCATTCAGCTGTATCAACATCTTCATTTGAAACTTTACCCTTTACTGCCACATCATTCCCATCGAACAATCTTTCTAAAGGGACTAGTCCCCTCGAAATGTGATTGCTAGGCAGCTGAATAATCTGGTGATTAGCAATTTCATTTAAAAACACCTCAGGGTGAGAGTCACCTTCCAGGTCAGGATCCTGATCAATGTGCAATGCAGAAAATTCATCAACAGATTGGAGAAATTTTTCGATTTCCAGATCATCTTCGAATACCTTCCAATGCTTGACATTGTCTGGTACACATGGCCTATATCTTATTTCGACATCACATTTGATCATAGGCGGCAGAGGAACTTTGAGAAAACTAGTTGAGACAACTAAAGAAATGGCTGAAGTATTTTCTCCCCTCGGAATGAAAGAAATGTTAAAAGCCAAGAAGAAATTATCAATCAGGTCCTATACTTCATTGTTGTAATTTCTGAGCTGGGGATTATTAGCACGATAAGCATTTTTGACTTGCTAGATAATCAACTTAGCATCCCCAAATATTGCAATCTCTTTAATTCCCAATTCCTTTGAAACCCTCATACCCAGAACCAGAGCTTCATACTCTGCCACATTGTTGGTGGTTTCGAATTCCAGCTTGTATGACAGGGATATGGCCTCTTGGCAAGGTGATATGAAAACCACTCCAGCGCCAGCGCCTTCGCTAGAAGAAGCTCCATCGAAAAAAATCTTCCAAACAAAGGGTTTTGGAGGGGGAATCGGATAATCAAGACTGGGATGATTTCTGACTTGGAAAGGGTCTTGAGGAGCATCGGTGAGCTGCAATAAACTAGACCCCAAATTGGTGTCAAGCGCAAAGATGGGGTGATTGGTGGGGTTTTCTTCGTCACTAACAATGTAGGCCAACTGATCTTCTCTATATAACCTCCTTTGTTCCCCTCCAAAGACTGGAGTGGTGGAATACTTGAGATCCATCTTTAATGTTCCTCCAAGATTTTTTATCCAAGATCTAGACAACAGCGTGCCAAACTTGGGGGGGATGTCCACTACCACAATATCCATGACCACACTCTTCATGGGTAGCTGAAACAAAGAAACCACCAGGTCTTTGATGACTCCTAGACACTGCACTCTCCTTGAATCGAAGGAGTACAAATCATGATAAGTTTTTGTCACCTCCAGTCCCAATTCTTCCATTACTATTCTGGGCATAAGGTTATGGGAAGCCCCTGAATCCATAAGGAAGTTATGCAACACTTTATCATGTATGTTCAGGGATCTATAGAAGGGAGGGGATGAATCATCTATATCTTCTACCATGGGCCCTAGGAAAACTGCTGGATTTTCATATTGGATATTTATGGAGTCAGTGGAAGGCTGGGGGGGCTCAGATTGTAGCAGCTTGGAGAGGGACCTTTTGAAATATTCATTTTTAACTAGTTCAGATAGGGGTATAGGAATTCTAATATTCTGAATCTCATGCTCAAAATTGAAGGAGGGAATAGGCTTAGGAGCTTCCCTTAGCTCAGTGACAGGTTCATTGGCTGTTGGGGGAGCGTTCTGAGTTTTCTTTTCTTTAGTAGTGGTGGTTGCAGCTTTAGTAGGATTTTCTTCCATGGGGGGCTGATCCTGGTTATCAAAATTTCCTTCTTTCTTTTTTGACCTGAGATTATATCTGTTAGGAGTGTTGCTAGCTTTTCCCCCTCTACTCAGTTCATTGATTTGAGTGTTGATAAGGGATTCTTCATATGCAGATTGATTCAAATGAGGAAACAGGGAAGTGTCCTCGATGCAGTGGATCTCGGGGTCGATTTCATCCACCTCCTCCCCTTCCTCATGAGAAACTAGGTTATTCTGGAGAGGGGTCTGAATCCTCTGATCATATCTATCTCTTCTTCTTTGTTCCCTAGGAAAATCATGTGGCACATTGTTATTAAGATTCCTGAAACCTCTACTATCTGTATTTTGGGGGTTTCTGTAGATGGGATTCCCTTCTAATTCCCACCTTTCCATCCTGGCAGAAAGTTATTTTAGCACTTTAGCTATCTCATCTATCTGAAGGGGAAGGGGAGAGGAACTGGATGGGGAAGCTTCAGGTCTCTACCTGGATATGTTTCTACCATCAGTTCTCCTGAGTCGGTCAATAGCCAATATGTTAGATTATACCTCCATGGTTGCATCATGCATGTGGGCCAGAGTAGTGGCTCTTCTTTCCCTCAACAGGAGGCAGAAATCAGGATCAAAGGCGCTAGCATAAGTGATCTTTGTAGAGGCTTCGGAGGGTTTTATCTTAGCAGGGATTTTATTGTACATTTTATTGAACCTCTTAGAGAAGTTGGAGACAGACTCCCCTTCTTTTCTCTTCAAAGACCCAAACTCTGTCATGTAATACATGAAGTCTTTTGTATCTCCCCACTGTCTCAAAAAGGCACTATCTAAAGCTTCGATCCCATCAATAGATCCATGGGGCAGGGCCTTGAACCATTTCCTAGCCTCGCCTTGAAGGCTATGGACAAAAATCCTCATCCATACGTCTGCGTGCATGATAACATTATCATCTGTAAAACTATAAAAGGCTTCTAGGTGTTCTTCTGCAGTTATGTCCCCCTCGCCTGTAAACTTGGGCAGCGGCTTGAGGTAACCGTTTGCTGGGAGGGCATTGAGAGGCTGAGGTAACACAAGAGGAGCATACCTAGCGGCTATGATGGCCTCCATTTTGGTTATTGGGGGATTTTCTCCTGCCATAGGGATATTATGCGGAGGAGAACTCGGAGGAGAAGGAGCTCGAAAAGGGAATATTGTTGATGAGCTTCTAAGGGGAGTGGGAAACAACAGGGAATTTAGGGAGAAGGCTAGCGAGCTTAAGCCGGCGGATGCTTCTCTTTGTGCATAAGCGGCAATAGTAATAAGAGGAGGAGCGGTAAAGCTAGGAGTGGGAAAATCTTCTGTGGTTCTGGGCCTACGCCAAGGTACAACTTCAAGGGAGAGGGGAGTGACAAGGATTTCTCCTTCCAATCCCAGACCAGGGGGGGAAACCTCAACAGAAACATTCCCGAAATTCAGGAAACGGGAAACTTCAGAAAGCGGTCTGCTAAGAAATTGAGGAGGAGAAAATGGAGTTCCTACGGAAGGAGATGGCAGATTACCTGGTTCGGCAGTGACATCTTCTCCTTCAGACACCTTTCCTTTTCCGAGAACCACCTCCGAATCAGCTCCAGGTGTAGCTAGAGGCAGCTGTGGATGGGACCGCATGTGCCTGCCTCTAAAAGCCACAATTGACACAGCAGGTTCGCCACGGTGGGGTCGTCACAATGGAGTCACCAGGTGCATAGTAGCAATATTCAAAGGCTTTGATACCTGATGCACCTTTAGAATTATAGGCTCAATGTCGTTCAATCTCGGGGAAAATTTTCAACTTCGTCCCCGGCAATGGCGCCAAAAATGTTGGTGACGGAAGTCACTCCTGGATTGCAGCAGGAGCAGAGCCCGACGCCCATCAATTTATGTCACGATTTGTTTATAAAAGAGGTGATTGAATGGAAGTTAACTCAAAACAATATTGTTTCAACTCCGAAACTAGGCCAAGCATGCATGGGTAAGTGAGGTCTTAGATAAACTTCAAACAGTGAGATGTAGTAAGGGTGAGTAGGGGGAAGACTTGTATCAGGGAAATGCAATGGTCTATTGTAAACATCAAGTTTCTAACAGACTATAGGAGAAGGCATCTAAACACAAGATCTTCTTACATTCAAACGCAGAAAACCAGAGAATACAATAATGCCACAATAAATCCTTTATCATAACACAATTGCAATAATTCATGTGAATAAGTCAATCATGAACTCCCTCAGTATGAGATGAAAACTAGATGAGGTAGAAAAGTTGTTTGTCATTAAAACAAGAAATCTTACATACAGATGCATAACCAGAGAACTAGAGTGTCTATTAAAACTTTACAATCGGGAGCTTTGCTCTACCATCGATACCCTGAAAAATATCAAAACTAAGCATATATACCCTAAAAAAATTCCCAATAGAGGCCTACTAGACTTTCGGGATGAGGAGTCTCTTCAATCAAATCTGGTCTGCACTTCTCTGTCATACGCTACCTTAATTCTGCATGGATCACGCCAAGGGGTAGTTGAGCCCCTAAATGTTGAATTAGCGTGCACAGGCTCCCCTGGCGAGTCGAGGACTCAGCATGGATTCCACGGAAAGAACCAGTACAAAGGACCATCTCCGATAGGATTTCGGCCGGGACATCCATACTTTGCAATTAATGAGTGAGGTGAGGTTTCAACCACCCTCTCTCTTCTTCATTCATTCCAAGCTGGTATCGGGATTTAGACCATGCCAAACTGGTGTCTGGAGAACATAGTGCCCCCCTTCTGAAACTCAACTCGGTGCTTTTTGGCCCCCCTTTGTACAACCCCTTTCTACTACATCAAGCAACCACGGGTTGTGACCCTACGCCTATATTCAAAGGTTCTTTCGTCATTTTGGGGTTCGAGGTTTCGAGAGGTGAAATGACGAGGAGAGCTTACCCCTCAAATTCCTGAATGTTGACATGGCACGGATGTGCGCCGTGTGTCCTTAAGATGAATGGTCGAGGAAGCATTCGTTATTTAAAAAGGGGTCTGCCTTCATTCTTGGGCTCGCTTGACGTGACCTGGTGCTAGCACCGTGGGCTCGGCTCCAAAGGTGCCTTTGGCATTTCTCCGATCGACAATTTCAACTGTAATGAATGGGAGGCTCCTTGTCTCCCGAAACACCGATCCCCGATACACCGACTGAATGCCACCTGTACCAATTGGATCAGACGACCCAGATTTGTTTTGAAATATGGGAGATATCTTTTGTGCTGAATACCGGGCAACTTGGCACCCCCAAAATCCCGATGACCGTCGATCATCTTTGTAGATGAATCTCGGCTGGTGACAACAAAATTTTGCCCGCTTGCTTGACTCGTAATCGGAAAAGAGATTATCCTGCGCTGCGCTTGGGCGCTTCCCGTGCAACCTGCAGACCTGGGTACTTTTGTGCCCAAGACAAAAATTTTCGCCGACACTTTCTTTCATCATCTCCATCGTCCTACAATCCTTATCATGATGAAACACTGACTTGCAAAAATTGCAATATGAATTTTTTGGCACTTTATTTTATTTCTGCATCATTGGACAATGATATGGATCATTTCCATGTGTCATACAAATCTCACACCAAGGTCCTCCTATTGGAAATGGTTTTGGCACCCTTGTCTCCATGTACTGCAAGAAAGTTGGAAATTTGTTTTTATGGTGTCCTTTTGTCCTGCATAGGGTTTACCAAACATATTATCTTTTATCTTTACCCTTATTTTGGTTAAGTTGAAATGTTAGATTCTTAAAATCCTCCTTCATCTCCTCTATTGATGGATCTGTCTACTAATACTGGTTCTCTTCGAGTTGTAAGGCTACCTGCAGAGCCTCTGGCTGAGTTTAGAGATTTTGTTATCTTAATGGGTATTTTAAATGTAGTAACAATGAGTTCAAAAATAAATGCCTATGTTTCATGTCAGTCATTGCATATTTAAACTTACCTTTCAGGTGTTTAAACCTATGATCAATATCCTAAACAAACTCACCTGGTTTCTTCCCGATTTCAATCATTTCATTCATGTAATGGTCTTCTTAGTTGGGCTTCTAAAACTTGTTTATCAGTACTTTTTTCACATCTACAATGGTCTTTGTTACTCCTGGTGGAATGTTTACATCTAGGCTCATATACTAGTTCAGAGCACAGTCTCTCAGTGTGATTTCTAATTGTGCGAGATTTGTATCCTCATCTATGATCTTCTCTTCTTCCCGAATCTTCTCAGAGATGAATAAGTGCTTCTCAGGATCCTCTAATGCCTCTCCCTCAAATTCTGGTAACCTGATTGTGGGATCATGTCCTGCCACTTTAAACTATGTTGAACTACTACCTCCACACAGTGTAGATAATTGACTATTACTTCCTGAACTAGATCCTCCAGTATATGATCCTTGATTGGATCCCTATCATGTTTCTTTTCTTCCACTAAAATTAATTTGCTTAAATGCTAGTGTTCTTTCTGGTGTATTAGTCACACATGGGATTGTAGGTTCCACACTGACGGTGATCTGGATTGGATTTATGGCTTCTATCCCTGACCCTAGACCTCCTATTTTCCTTTCATATGTTGCACGCAGGATTTCCTCGGTCTTCTCCATAACCTAGAGATCCTCTACCTCTTCTTCATCGCTTTCCAAGACCTCTCTATCTACTATGGCTCTCTTCTTGATATTCATGTTATATTGGTAGGGTACTCCACTACGCATCTTTCCATGTTTTTCCATTATCTTCTTTATCTGATCTTGCTCCATCATGATTGGGTCCATGGCCTCCTTATTCTTTCCCTTATCCATCTCTTCCTCCATTTCTTATCTTCCTGTCAATGCTTCCCCCCTTACCCCATGCACGCAGGGAAGTCTAGTTGTCTGATTCCATGGTAATCACACTGTTGTCATACAATAAAATATTGATTGAGGTATACAATGATATGATGTACCTACCTATGGTTCCTTTTAGAAAATATTTTTTTGTTGCGGTGTAATACTGTGTTGTATCTACTACAAATTCAGTGATAAACCCTGCAACAATACTATCTAACCAAAAATCTACTTTGCGTAAATTTGTTATGAACTTTCTATAACTGTGTGATCTCCATGGAAATCCACTCTAGCTATCTAATTCGATTTGTAGGGTGGTTTTATTTTATCCTCAATAGCCACTCCTGCAACAAATGTGGGAAATTATAGAAAAATACTTCATGCAAGTCATTAAACATGTATTTGTTAGGATATTTTCACAGTGTTAGCTTAGGTTTTTTTTTCTACTTCTGCGTAAACTCGAGTTCCTTCATTTTCAACCATATTTTGATCTCCGCCTTTGTTGGATTCCATGGCTTGAAAATTACCTTATATACTTTCATCCTCCACGTGTTTCTTCCACAAATCTCATCCACTCAATCCCTTGCAGTTCCAGCTGACAAAGAAACCATTTTTTGGTTAGATATATGACTTCTTACTTCTTGGGTTGACCCAGGTTCAGATCTCAACATGTTTCCAACAAAACCCTCTAAAAGTATCGACCCTCCTGGTAAACCAGAAGGAAATGTTGTGTGAAAAATGAAAAACATAGTTTCACCTAAGATAGCTTTATGGGTGACTACAATGCTCAAGTTCTTGCATTCTAGGAATGAGCGAGGATATAGGAGTGTATTCTCTCTTTCTTTATGCATGAAACTTGTTATTGATTCAAGTATTTCTAAGATTCATTAATGTTTATCCTTGTGCATGCATGATAATACATCTAGTTAATCATTCATTCATAATATAATCATTGAAAAAATGTAAACATTCAAGAAACATCACACATAACACAAGTTTTACTGTGGTTCACCCCCTCCCGAGGCTACGTCCACAAAGATTTGGATTCTCTACTCTTTTTTTAATCTACTACAAAATCTAGCATTGTACGCATTACATCTTCAACTATACGATCATGATGAGGTTAAGGAACCTCTATGAGCCAGACTAGATCACACCAGGATCTTCAGCCTGTGATCTAACCCTCAAAATCTATGTTATTCAACTCTTATACAACCTTGTTACAATCGACAGTCTTACAAAGTGTAACAACTATCGACCATTATCAACAACTCCTCCCCGACCCCCGACCTAGACCTCCTAGGTTCTTATTTGTACTATTTTCCAGGCTTATAGCCATTATAATCCTTAACAAAAACCCTAACCCTATCATGGTTAGGCTTGCCTACCTTCTCACCATGTGGCTTTTCCTTTTGCATGTTGCTTGTGATTTTTTTTCTGCATGTTTCTTTCTTGCCACTTGTTGTGCGTGCTCCAAAATCAGGTCTTCCTTTCCAAAAATAGGTATTTCCTCAAAATATGCATGTCCCCAACATGCATATGTTGGTTGTGGAGCCTGATTATCTTCCTGATTTAGAGGTCTTTTGTTTTCATCCATGTTTATACCCCATGAAGTATTTACACCCCAAAAGTATGTACAGTCTTCCATGCGGGAGAGTGCAGAGGGGGTTTACCCCCTCTACGGGGTTCGAGGACAAGCAGGGCCCTGAAAGAAAAATTTCCTTGTAAATGTATATTATAATTTCATTGTAAGTCTGGACCGTTCATTATAAGGTTGCATATCTAATGGTAGAAATGATATTAGGGTTTTTTCCCCTAGAAGGAAACCCTTTGTTATGAGGGAAATGTATTGCGGCTTTGCATTATGGAGAATATTGTATTCTGAGATAGGAGACTGTTAGAAAAAGAAGAGGAAGTTGTAGCGGGTTTGTTGTATGTTGTATCCCTTCATTTGCTGGATAATAATAAAGGAAGGACCTGGCAATTTCTTTGTTGGACATAGCCCACACTGGGTGAACCACGTAAATCTGTGTCTCTATTGCATTGTGTATATTCTATGTTTTGTTTCCGCATTTGTTTTATTTTATTGCTCCACGATCTTGTTTTTCTAACAGCATAAACATAACATCCATGAATAATCACATCAACAAACAGATTAGACATAGGATTTTAACATGGTTCACCCAATCCTTCTGCTACGTCCACAACGACTGGCTTATTATATTAGTTTTTGTGCAATAATCATCTCAGGCCTATGCATTGCACTTACAAAAGATACAATATATTGTAATCCCCAAACTTGCATAGCCTCTCTATAGTGCAAGTTGATATCTACGAATTCTGAGATATTCTCCTATCCCCAAAATATATTCTCCAAAACATTGAGCATAAACCTTCTTCATCAATTATGATAAATATAATATCTTATTCTTAGCAACCTAATCTTCCTCGACCCTTTATGTATTTATACATAGAAGTAGGGATAAAAACCTTAATGGTTCATAACATCTTATCCCCAAAACCCTAATGGGTCATAACCATTTTTCCTAAAAAAAAATTGATCTGCTACTTTCCCTGATTTTGTGTTTATTTGTTGCTTTTCCTACTTTTGCGTCGCAAAATCAGCCCTTGTCGCGCTTTCTGATTCTACCTTTTACTCTTTCATTTTCTATGGCACATCTCCCAAAACTTAGTTATTCACTTATATTAATAACTTAGAGTTTAACGTGTCACCATGTAAACAAAACAGTATGAACAAGATGATTAGAAATTGGTTTCCATGACCATCTAGCTTGCAACGAGGGGCATAGATTCTGCCCATCTTTAGAGAGGTGAAAAAACCAGAAGGAGAGAAAACAAGAAACCTGGAGGTGTTATTCCTTGGGAGAGCTCAGGTTGCCATAGATGTTTTAGGCCGGGATAAACTTATGGTCGCATGTTGGGCATTGAGTCTGCGTTGGAGTGTCCGCCAATGCATCGAACAAAATATCCATTCTCTGGCTGAGGATGCGCTAGATGTGAAACTTGTCATCTTGATTTTGCTGGATTTAAAAAATGATTTATAGGTTCTCGTCCCCAAGAGTCAATTTGGGGAGAGCAAAGGTGGATTTTCCTCCTTGTCCTCGCCAGCACTCGTTGTATGCTCCTCCACCTGTAATTTTGGGGGAATTTATTCCTCTACCATGCAGATGCCTATGCTAAACACCTAATCCTATGGGTGGATTTTGGGGGGGGCAAGAGGATAATCGAGCAGAGGAGTTCCCTCTTTCGAAGGTGGCGTCTCCTCTTCGAATGACCAACAGCCATGGATAAAAGGAGGAATTTGAGGGGTTGACAATGGAAGCTGAGGAAACCCCTGGATATTGTTCTTGACGCCATAGGTGCGAATTTCGATGAGAGATAACCGAGAGGGGGTGAGTCTGCTATGTATGGAGAGGGCGTTGTAATATGGAGATATTCTCTTGGACTTACCCCTTTCTCTTGGCATGGTGGAGGGATTACAGAGGCTGGTCTATGGTGGAGTGAAGGTGAAGGGTGAAGGGACTGGTGGGGAGAGCCTAGGAGAGCCCGATTGAGCCAAGGAGTAGGAGCAATTGTAGAGGGAAAATGAGAGAATTATTCTGAGAGAGCCTAGGGAAAGGAGCGGAGGGACTGGTGGGGAAATCCTGAGAGATCCCGGGAGATCTAAGGAGAAAGCGCAATTGTAGAGGGAAAATGAGAGAATTTACCTGAAAGAGTCAAGGAACAAGAACACTTGCAGAGGGGAAATGAATGAATTCACCAAATAATTTTCCTTCTTAATGCAGCTCAAATTGACAGATAGGCTAGCCATGAAAATCGAGGTGATGACTTCCCTAGGCTTGGTGCCTAGCATAGTAAGCCTGGTCTGGCTTACATGGGGGGAGATTAAACCTGCAAGGTTGTCCAGGTGCACTGCCTTTACTCTCTGCTGAGTGCGGTTCATTTTGTTGGTGGCCAAGGTTATTAACTCTCATTGTTGCCCCATGCCATCTGTCCTCTGACTCTGTCCAGTTGTCCCCCCATCCGGGGTATTGTAAAGTGCACCTTAAAACTTAAGGTTTATATATATACATATATGGGTGTGTGCACAAACTTCAGTGGATGAAAAAGTGGCAAGGGGATTAGTAGGAATGTGCATTTGCAAGAACGCATGCATGTTACTAGGAACGTTCACACGTTCTTGATGTTAGAGGTTCGAAAAATCCTAAACCTCTACTCAATATACCATATAGGCATGTTGGCAGGAATGTGTGCACGTTCCTAGGAACACGCACATGTTCCTGTTGTGTCCATTTTTTAGGGGACCAAGGCACAATTTGTGCCCATTTTCACACTGTGCCTCTTTTGTTTTTATGTTTAAGGAAGAAAAGAGGAGGAACAAAGACCAAGATCTTCGCATTGTGTCCTTCTCCACCGAGGTATGTTTGATGTTTTTTTTCATTTCCTTTGTTATCTTTGTCTCCTCTCTTATTTTCTTTGTCTCTTGTCTTTGTCTCCTCCTTTTTAATCTCTCAACAATTCACTAGTCTTGTATAGTCTTCATTCAAGTTCATTGTAAAGATAACACATAGTTTTTCTTTGTTTTACACAAAATTATGTTAATGATTTTGTTGGGATAAAATGAAATTTTTGTTTGTAATACCTTTTTCATAAGTGCACTTATTAAATTTCCTTATTGAATTGCAACAAATATTATTAAAATCAAACACAGAGACAATGAAAAACACCCACAAGAAAACCAAGGCGAGAAAAACCCCAACCCACTACAACCACCAAACACAAACATACAGATTGATGAGGGGTTGGACACTTTGATATCACTTGTAAATGGTTTTAGGGGAACCAAAGAACCTAGCCAAGATTCCTTGGCCACTTCGTTGGACTTCATTGTGAGGTCCATTACAAGTGCCCAAGGGAAAATAACTTTTATTTATGAAGACAGGGCTAGAATGTTTGAGTTTTATAGTACTAGACTGGATAGAACCCAAGTTAGAGACTTGGGTATTACAAAATAATATATGATGTCCCTTTTTATTGATCCTCGATCTGCACAACAACCACCTGTCACCAAGAAACACATATTTATTGATTGGTGCATCCACCACTAATTCTTCAAAATTGGATGGATAGGTGGTTTATGGTATTTGATGCACCTCCCTGCAATAATAGGGTGGTGCCTTTACATTTTTCGAGAAAATTATGGGCATAATTTGTTTTGGGTCACCATGTCAACTACTTTGACATTGGTGACTTTGAGGGGGTGGGTTGAGGGTCCGCATAGGACCGAGAGCATGCAAGGCGTGATCCCATGTTAGGTACTCATCCGCCTAAGAGAAGTCTTAACCCCCATTCCTAGCATTCTCTTGTTTCAGAGGGCTTGCAACAACTACAGGTAGATCTATCATCCTTGATTCAGATCCTACTAAAACATGGTATCTTTGTTGGACTATCTCAGCAAGAGGTTCATTCCGATGACATTGATAGATGGTTCAAACCTTCAACCCCTAGAGTAGAGTGCAATGAGGAGAGTGCACATGGACATAGTAGTTGTCCATGTGAACCTCACAAATGCTCGACTTGTGGGAAAAATTTCTATGGGCCTATGGAGGATAGTGGATAGTAGAGCTTCATGGAGGAGGTTAGTATCTTTACCATATTTACGTTCTTCATCATTATATATTTATATAGTATTTGTGTATTTATTTCGGTATTTTATTGTATGATGTTTTGTAGTTGATACGACCGAATAAGAGACCCTCTACGATGATATATGCATTGATGTATGTCTTTGTCACTGATGTAGTGGTAGAGAAAAATTTCTCTTTTGATGTTCTGCATACATAGGTATGTGTCATATTTGATAAATTCACCATAGTGATTTCTTTATTTTATGACATCCTCAAATTTATAATGTTATTGTGTTTCTACAGGTTGCGAGACCAAGCAGTGTTGATTAATGTCCACCTGGGATGGACAAGTCACCTACCTCACAGGTATCACATGTTGAGTTAAATCTCGTTTAAATCTCAAATTTGTTGCTTTTTACTATTTGGTACTAATAAAAATATTATTAATATGTATGCAGGTGGTTGATGTTTTCGTTAGTTAAATACTAGTTCACATTTTGGGCAGCCGACCATGGATTTTTGGTTACCTATTTCTAGGACAAGAGTTATTCTGTCACTTGTACAACTCATGGAGGTTCATCGCCACCCACCCCCAGTATCTTTCTTATTCGGTGCATGATCGGATTTAGGAGCAGAACGAATTGATTAATAGACTTAATACAATAAACATAGAGATATGAATAATAACACAGATATCCAATGAACAATATCTTCTATTGAATAATGAAATAGGCTAAAACTATAAGACTGCAAAACTGAAACACTTGCTCGAATGGTGGTAGTTATCTTTGAGAAGAGACGTGGATTCTATGTGCATTATTCTAAGCAAAATGGATTACAATGAGGCTCAAGAGGCCCTTTTGATATGACTCGTGAATGCCAAAACCATAGACATCCAAAAACCTAACCCTAGAAGGTGAAACACCAAAAGTCATGTGGGCCCCTACGGGTAAGTTGGTGTAAGTTGGTACCTCAACATCCCAGGGTTGTAACTTTTGCATACGACCTATGTTTTAGGTGCACGATATCCCATTAGAAAGGTCTTTCAGAGAGCTACACATCCCACAATCAAAATCTAATTTTGTTTATATTTTGAATGTGGCGAGCCAAAAAAACAATGTTTAGGTCCCCAAAATGGCCCTAGAAGTACAACAAGATGTGCTGAAATGAAAACATACAAAATAAGCTAGTTGGATTAGACGAGAGGCCACCAGTATCCACCTAGAGGATGTGTGGGGCTTCAGACAACCTCTTAAGTGTAGAACCCACAATTACAAAGAATTACATAACATGTTGAACAAAATGGACAAGAGGAGCCAGTTGGAATAGGTGGGTGGCCACCAATATCCAACTAGATCAATCCTCCCCACTTAGGAAGAAATGGTCTCCATTGCATTGAGTTATCCCATCAGGTGAGGAAACTTCTACTAGATTTGGCCCCAGGTGAGCCACTTGCCTTAGTGTATGAGTTTCCCTTCCTTGACAACCCAATAAAGATGGATTCTCTACTAGCAAGTGCCCTTGACCTGTGTGTCCACTATCTGATCAGTGGATGCTTTTTCTATGTAGTCAGGGTTGAGCTCTCTTGGTGTCAATGTTTCTACGATATCTGAGGTTTCCAACAATGGTGGAAAATATGGCCGAAGGAGGTCCACATTGAACACTGGATGAAGGCCAAGGAAAGGTGGAGTATTGAGCTCAAAAGCATTGCTACCCACATCCTTGGTGATAGTGTAAGGCCCATAAAGAAGTGGGTGAAGCTTTTGATGGGGCCTCATGAGACGCTCCTTCTGAAAATGTAACCAAACTTTGTCACCAACCTGAAACTCATGTGGTACCCTATTTTGATCATGACACTTCTTGTACTTAGCATTGGATTTCTGCAAAATCTCCTGGACTTGTTGGCATATGTGTTGAATATTCTCAATGAATCTGGTGGTGTTGTTGATCGCAGACTAATCATGGGAATATTTTTTCTATGCAGTGGCAAGAGGAAGTGCAACATCAATGGGTCCCAAGGGTTGGAATCCTAGACCCACCTGAAATGGGCTATGGTTGGTATGGAGAGCCATGTTGTAATTGTGTTGAACATAGGGAAGACTCTCGTCCCATGTATGTTGATGCTTAGAATTGTACATGTGTAGGATGTGCACATTCATCCAATTGACAACCTTTGTTTTCCCTCCGGTTTGGGGGTTGAAAGTAGTGGATTTTGTGAGCTTGGTGTCCAACATAGACCAGATAATCGACCAAAATGTACTAAGGAACCTGTTGTCCTGGTCGAAAATGATGGTCTGTGGTATCCCAAAGTGGACCTAAACTCGTTCGAAGAATAGCTTGGAAGTATATGTCACTGTGATATTCTTCTTACAAGCTGTGAGGATGGCCATCTTCAAAAATTGATCAACGACCACAAATACATACTCATTTCCTTGCTTGGTGGACGACAAGCCAGACATGTAATCCATTGAGATGGATTCCCAAGGATTCTTAGGAATAGGAATAGGGGTGTATAAGCCTTACTTCTTGATGGTTGTCTTGGCAATGGAATAGGCAATGCAAGATTTGATATACTTGATGACATCCTGTCGAAGTTTTGGCCAATAAAAATGTTTTTTAAGAATGACCATAGTTTTCTCCACACCAAAATGTCCTGTCAACTGAATGTAGTGGGCTTCCTAAATCCTCTTTTCATGTTCTATTGTAGGAACACAGAGATGGCCCAGGTGGCATAAGAGTATGTATTGAATGTGAAAATCGGTGAGATTTGCACCTGTACCCAAGATATGATAGGTGGTGGCGAAGTCTGGATCTTGTTAATAAATTTGGGACCACTCATATGCTTCATGTCCACAGGAATGGAGCACAATGGTGAGTGTAGCCACAAGAGGATGACTGAGGAAATAAGTGACATGATTGGAGATACTTGTCTTATACTTTATGTTGATATGGAACTGTTGTAGGTATTTGGACCACTTTTGATGGCGGTCGTTCTGAAATTTCCCCATGTCTATATGAACTGCAGAGGCTTGTGATCAGTGTGTATGATCATCTCTTTTCCCAGAATGTAATGTTTCCATTGACGACAGGCTTGTACAACGGAATAAATTTCCTTGTCATAGGTGGGGTATTTACAGATAGTTTTAGAGAGTGTCTCACTATGGTATGCCACCGGATGCCCATGTTGAGTGAGAACTGCGCCCAGAACATAGTCAAATGAATTAGTCTCAATCTCAAACAGTTGCTATAGATCGAGAAAGGAGAGTATTGGACCTGAGCACAAGCGATGATTCAGATCATCAAATGCTCATTGTTGCTCCTTCCCCACACAAACTTAGCCCTACCACCACCCTTGGTCACCTGGATGAGGGCCCATTAAATATTGGAGAATCCCAACATGAACCATTGGTAGAAGTTGGCTAGTCCTAAGAAGCTCTGAAGCTCGGTCAGTGTGGTCGAGGCTGGCCTTTATGGATGTTTTGGATATTATATGGATCGACATCTACCCCATGCTCATCAACAATGTAGCCCAATTATTGGACCCTATTCATGCCAAAGGAACATTTTTCCAATTTGGCATCTGGCTTGTGTTGTCGCATAGTGCTCAAAACCTATTGAATATGTCGCATGTGCTCCTCCCATGTTTTGTTGAAGATGATGATGTCATCCAAATATACCACCAAAAAGGAGCTAGTGAAGGGTCTCAATACATCATCCATCAACCTCATGAAAGTGGTTGATGCATTTGTTAATCCAAAGGGCATGACTAGCCATTCGAAGAGACCTTCTTTAGATTTGAAGGTTTTCTTCCATACATTAGTTGGTTCAATGGGAACCTAGTGGCAACCAGAGTTTAGGTCAATGTTGTTGAATAAATTTTCCCCCTTTAGTTGGTCAAGAAGGTCATCAATCCTGGGAATGGGGTACCAGTTCCTGACTATGATTTTGTTTAAGGGCTCTGTAATCAGTGCAAATTTGCCACATCCCATCTTTCTTCTGCACCAGTACAATTGGTCTTTTGCAAGGGGAGGAGTTGGGTATGATGTGACCCTTTTGAAGAAACTCTTGGATATGTCTCCTGATTTCATCATTTTCCTTCAGCGAGGGATGAAATATTTTTCCATTAGGTAGAGGTGCGTCAGGGATCAGATCAATTGGATGCTTGACTTGGTAGTGTGTCGGTACCCCTATAGGTGAGGAGAATATGTCTTTGTATTCTTCCACGATCCTGTCCACTTGCTTCTGCTGGAAAGAGAGGCTCTGTGTAAAGGCCATGGATGCAGCAGTGACCTTCTGCTTACTGTGAGCACAAATCACAAAGAAGACATACTTCCCAGTCTGTGAGATTGTTATCACTAAAATTCCATCCGCAAATGGTTACATGAATCCAACATCTCCAAACACCTATTAGTTCACTCATGGAATAAAAAAAATGTATTTCCAAAGGGCATAAACTATACAATTGGTTATAAAATCAGCATGCACTCAAAATGCAAAGGAAGCGTGTGCACGTGCGCCAGTCGAAAACACCGGAAAAGTGCACATGCGTGACTATGGACGCAAAAAGATGTGAACACTTTAGAATGGTGCATTAATGATTCCAATCAGCCTCCCACCCACTTTGGGTTCAGCCCCCAAGTCGACTTGACCCCCAAATCTGAGATGAATCCGAGTGGGGGGTTGGTCAAAGACCCAAAGGGCCCCTTGTTCACACTCAAGACATGTTGGATAATGTCTCAAATCTTTGCTATAAAAGGAGGCCTTGGGTGCACTATATTTCCAAGAATCTATTTGTACTGTTATGCTGCCTCTATTCTCCTGCAAGGAACCACTTTCCTCATTGGATCATATAAGCATAATTTCATTGGGCCATTCACATCACCTCTTGAGTGAATGAGCTTTGGATTTATTCACCATTTCCTTTTAGTTTTTTATTTGTAAGAAGAGCTCAATCATTGGGGGTTTAAGAGCCCTCCCTTGGAGGAGGAGGAGACCCATAGGTCTCCCTTTCTCTTTGGTGTTTTCCCACTAACACAATCTATCCATTGGTGGCATGAATATTGGTCTTTCTTTTCTATTTCCCTTATGCACATTAGTTTACTTTCTTTAATTGTTATTAGATTAGTTGTTTATTTGCTTATTGTGCTTGATGTTTCTAACTCTTGCATTCATTTATGTCATGTCTAGCTAACCCAACTGGAGTTGTAAGTGTCCTTCTTTTTCTCATTTAGGTGACAAAAAGGATACAACAGATTGGTGACTCCACTGGGGATATGTATCACTTTCCTCCCCATTTGGGTTGTTTGAGAACTTATTTTTGGTTTATTTAACTTGCAGGAACTATAACCGGCCCAAGCCTGCATGCAAAAATCCAAATTCAGAGCTGAGATAAGAGAATTTCATCCAAAATTTTCTTCCCGCCCATGTAACAGAAAGTGCACAGGTTTTTTAGCCCACAGGCACACCTTTTGAGCATGTGTGCCAAGATAACCTTTCTCCTCAACTCCTTCTATGCACTTGCACCAACAGGTCATTTCCAATTTGAGCATTGGCGCCACATGTGTCTCTATCTACTCTACGACCCATGCATTTGTTTAGAAATTCAAACATTGTAAGGGTTTTTGTGATATGTTCAAGGCCCATAGCCTTCTTAAACTTGATTCTATGAAAATTGTAATATGCACCACACTTATATTCCCTCTCCACATGAAGGGTTAGTCAAAACATAGGCACTTAAGGGGTTAAAATCCATATTTGTCCTCTTTTTTCTTTCATTTTTACACATGGATGGCTTTCTTTGATTGAATTTAAGTTGGAATCATTCTATATCACATATATAACTACTTTCACTGGGACCAAAAATTGAACTTCAATCATAGATTATGCTCTTCTCTCGCACCATAGAACAATCTTGAGAATCAGAAAAATGATTGAAGAAAGATTTCATCTCCCTTAAAGACACAATCTTTAGGAGAGGACAACAACCCCCTTTGGGACTCCTCTTAGTTTCTTTTCAAAAAACATATTAAATTTGTAAGGGCCCATACATGCCCATGTGCTGCAACGATAGGATAGTTTGAAGCTACTTTCTTAGCTTACATCACTAGGGGAGTTTAAAGGTTATTGAAATGAGCCCATACATGCTCACATGTCCACAATTTAGGATAGTCTTTTAAATATTTTTTAGATTAAATCACATTAGGGAGTTTAACGGATTGGTAAGGACCCACATGTCCACATGCTAGTTCTCTAGGGACTTTAAAATTCTTCTAGGTTGTACCAATGCAATCTAGTAAATTAGGTAATCAATACTTGTAAGGACCACACAAAGTCCACATGTTGCAAGGTGACACCTAACTTATTAAAAATTCGGCACACTTTCACTTGTTTACACACAAAGTCGCTACTAACTCACATAGTTTCATCTAGAACCATGGAGGTTGAAGTAAGTTTCGTCCAAAGGAATTCTGAAATACCCCACCCTTTTCTTGACGAAACTATCCACTCCCACTTAATTTGAATGAGATTGGTTCACACCCCCAATCTCTCAAAACAACCATGTCTAAATTTTTTTCTAAAAAATCACTAAGTTTTCCTCCACAGGAGGTGCCATAAGAATTTTTTTAGTCTAGGTAGGATCTTGGGGATAGACATCCAAATAAATCCTCATTATCTAGTTCTCACATATTCAAACATTAGAAGTTGTTAAATAGGGAACTTTAAATCCTCCAAGTCAAGTGTTCCTAACACCATAAGGCAAGGAAATACCTATGAAGGGTTGAAGGCCGAGGTCCGATTGTTCTATGCATCCCCCCTTGAGGCACCCACCTCTTAGACGGGATCCATCCCGTGACCCATTTCTGAGGCCGAAAATCTAAATGTCACACTTTAACCGAGGTACCTAGTGATGAAATTTTAGGACATCTAGCTAGGTGGAAATTGTGGGCTGCAATTGCACCTTGATCGGATTTTATGTGGCTATTGGGAAATATCACTAGCTCTTTTTGGATATGCACCCTCTACCCCTCATTATAAATGATTATTTCATCTTTCACTATTTCCTCTTCCAGTGACTTCAGACCCCACTGTTGAATGTTATTGGAAGGTCCAGTGCTATTTGAGAGGAAGGATGTTACATATTTTTAGGACAGGAACATTTACTTTCTTTGTTCTCCCACACAGAAAAAATCCACCTATCCACATATATGCTTCTTTGTTAATTGAATTATGTATGATGCTCTTGTGATTACAAATGATTTTTAGATATATTGTGAAATTCCAAGTAATACAAAGTCTCTTGTTCATTTATTAATCTCATCACCAGTTGCACACATTCATTTTGCTAGTTGGACATCATAGGGGACTGACAGAACCCCCGTCGTTCCAGACGCTTGCGAAATATCCTCCCATTTGAGGAGGAGTTGCTAGTCTTTCCAACTCATCGGCTCAACCCTCTCACACCCCGGTGAGTGCTACTGTCTTGGGATATGCTTTTCTTGGTTCCACTTTACTTGGGTCCACTTCCCAAGGTCAACCATCCATTAGCTTTCCTCTACAAGGAAGCAGGGGGCACACTTCTTCCCAAGGAGGAAGTACCACCCCACCTACCCCCCCTCATGGGTTAGGTACACAAACCACTTACATTATAGCTGAAACTAATCCTCCACCGCCACTCCAAATTCCATACTTTTCTTCCCTCAACATATCAGATCTGAGTAAGCTCACCAATGATCGTATATTGCATGACCCCACATGGCCTGCAATGCCTACCAAATTACCTTCAGAAATTCCCAAGTTTGAAGGAAAGGCAGGAGACAACCTTGCCAACCATGTCATGAACTTCCACCTATGGTGCTCTTCAAACAACATCATGGATGACTCCATCTGGTTATGGTTATTCCAATGCACACTCACTGTCCCATCATCCAAGTGGTATGTAGATGAAAAATCAGGGTCCCATGTGACCTTTGAATCATTGGCCAAATAATTTTTGACCTTCTTTCAACTACCAATCTTCTATGACAATGGTCTTGAACTTCTCTCGGAGTTTAAAAAAACCTCAGCCACACATATCGCTTACCACATTCACGAATGGCGTCGGTGACGTATCTTATGCAAAGCAGAAACCACCAAGCAAAAATGCCTCAATTGGTTTCTTAGATCACTTGTCTCCCTCCTTGCCAAATATGTGGCCTCCACCTTCACCCAATATGAATAAGCCATTAGCAAGGCTCAACAGTATAATGACCTCATCTATGCACAATAAGGCTACTTATACATAGTACTACCTGACATCCCAATACCCATACCATTCGGCTAAGACAAACGTGGGATGTCTCACTCAACGGACGGATTGATTGGCACCACAACACACCATAATCCATACATCCAACCACCACCCATGTATGGTACACCCCAACATCAACCAATATATGGAAAATTTCCTTATTACCCCCTTCCCCCTTACCCACAACCATACCCTATGGAACCCCCTCCACCCACGAGTGGACCCACATCGACACCCATGATACGTTCAGCTATACAACCAAGTTATGGTACCCCCTCTAACTCAACTTACACCCTAAACACTAGTGAAAGCATCACACCTCCTTATATACCATACAGATCATTTCCACAACATAATCCATACTTTCCATTTTCTGGTCCCCCCCCACCACCCATGGTTCCACCACAAGGAAAACCACACTCTAGGGTTAACTTTGTTCAACCCTCTCCCATTCAACAATTTCAAAGCTTTGAACAACTTAATACAGAAAATCTGGCCCATCAGTTGAATAATGCTAAAAATAAAGGAAAAAAATGAAACAATAATAATCTCAGACTAGGAGGAAATAACCCCCAACAAAACCAACCTGTTGGGGGAAATCAAAATCAAGGGAGCCAGAACCCCCAAGGAGGCAATAAAAACAAACGCCAAGGGAAAAATAGCAAAAAAATATGGACAAACTTCCCTTGTTCCCTTTTTGGTGAGTATGGACATTATACTCACCATTTCCCCCAAATTTCTGACTTTAAATGGATGAAATAATATCTTAACGAAGCTCGTCCCCCAACACCGCCTACCCCCCAGTAGGCCCCACAATAGTATGTACCACCCCTGGAAGTTTTTCAAAACCCAATTCCTCACCAAGGTGTGATGAATACCCAATAGGACATGCACCCTGCCCCACCACATATGGGATAGTATCAAAACCCTAGCACCCCTGCAAATCAGACTATCCTCCTCACTAGCGAAGAGGAAGTCCTACAAATGTGCAGTGATCAACACAGTGCACCCCCTGACTCTTCTCCCACTACCTCGAGAGCAGTTCCAGTTACAATGTAAACCCCTCTGATGATTATGTTCCCTAACACTGAGACCCCCCTTCGTATTCCTCATATCCCCTTACGACAGAAGGTCACTAACCCTCAAGCTAGGGTAGCACACAATTATAGTCTAGTCGATGACCTGGCACAATCTCCTGTTGCCATGTCCGTCTTAGAAGTTCTTCAAACCTATCTAAATCAAAGGAAATCATTGTTGTTCACCCTGGGGGCATTCGACCCTGCTAACACTAGACTCTTCACGCTTGATCTCGATAGTGGGGAACCCTGTCTCCCCACTTTAGTAGCGTTCCAAATACCAGTTGAAATACAGAACATCATAGTTCATCGTTGCATCATTGATGAAGGTTCATCTACATGCATCATTTCAAAAACCGTATGGCGGAAACTTGGCTCCCTTGATCTCATACCATCTACCATCACTTTGAGAGATTATGATGGACGACCATCCTCTCCTGAAGGGCTCTTTCAAAATGTCCCTATCAAACTCGAGGGAAAGACTATCCTTATTGACATTGAGTTCATCGACGCACCACTCGATTACAATATCTTGTTCATTCATAGCTACATGTACACTATGAAGGCAATATCCTTTTTTCTATTCCGAATGATGATGTTCCCCCACAACGGGAAGGTCATCACCATCGATCAGGTTTCACATTACGAGCCTAACCCTTCCTCCAACATCGATAACATTTTACCTTTTGTCCACAATAATCTTGATGTCTACCCACTTGTTGATATGGGCCCCGACATCTTCAAAGATCCATCCTTCCTAGGAACATACCACAGAGCACCCCCGCTCATACATCCCTCAGCCCAAGTATGCATCATATTTTCCAACAAAACTAGTACTGGAGATACCATTCCTTCCACTGAGGCTTCTTCACTTCTTGACGTCACACTAGTCGCAAAGCTCCTCCCTCAGGAATCCCCTAAGAACTCCCCATCACCACTTGTTCCCGATATCCCTCCCCCCCAGGGTCACATCCTAGTTTGGGAGACAGTCCCCCAAGCCATTACTCAAATCCCCTTCTTCTACCCCCCACCGGGCATACAATCTTTCCAGGTAGTTTCCACACTTACTCTTCCTAACATGGTGCCTGCCATCCCAATTTGGTATCTGCACCCACCTGAGATGGTTCCTCAACCATCCCTTCCTCCCCAAACCAAGGGAATCCCAATGCAGATACCAGTCCTCACTCCGACCGCACCACCCTCACCCCCACTTGTGAGCACCATCGCTATAGCTGTGAGTAGAAGGAAGAAGAAAGAGCCCACTGCTCCACACCCCCCCCTGGAGTTCAACTTCCTTGCGTACTATGCAAGAAAGAAGGACACCCAACCAATCGATGTCCCTCTCTCCCCAAGTTACGCAACTTAATACAACTTCCTTGAGCAAGCACACCACTCATCGTTCCTCCCAATGCACCAAGTACTACCACCACATCTCCAACCATCGGTACCATAGGGTTGTGAACCAAATTTTCCTGTGCAATTTTCTCAGAGTATGGACATTACACCCACCATTGCCCCGTGCTACCTCAATTTCGATAGACACTAACAATAGTATGATAGAGCTTTCAGCAAGAGTCTACCCCATCCGCATCATCCAGTACTCCTGTGATAGACATCCACTGTGTCACGAATTCAATTAACGAACGGATGAGATTCCCTTGATCTCTATGTGAATCACTGGATCATTTTACATACTAATGTCCTACAATCCTTGAATATAGGCGTCGACAACTCATCCTTATTCAGAATCCTACACCCACTTCACTGCTCGAGGTACCAATGATTTCCCCTCCTCCATCCCGTGATGTTGTTCATATCCTCTCTCCTGAGCCTGAGACCCTCCCTACTCCTCCATGGTTCATGGATAACCTATATGAGGATTTTCCCCCAAATCCCCCCAATTCTCCAATGCATTTCCCCATGAAATTTTACGCCCGACTACCATTTTCAACCCACAGTATCTCGATATTTGGTTTATATCGAGCGAACCATCGCAACCCCTTTGTGTAACCCCCCCTAACTCTTCACCACCAGAAGATAACCACAGTGCTATTCACCAATGTTACTCCCCTGGATCCCCTATATTCTCTACAATTCCACTGCAACAAAGACATCCTCAAGGAATTAACTACCCTCGATTTCCCATGGGATCCACTCCATCACAGAGTGCTCTTTCTTTCACATGAATCCTTTACACCTCCTAACCAAAACTCGATATACGCAATCGAAACCAAAGATTTTCTCCCATCAGGTCATATAGACTGGTTCAATAATCCTATCCCTACCCCCGATGCTTTTGAGGAAGGTAGCATGGATAACATTTCCCCCATGGTCAAAATCGATATTTCTATCAAACTTGGAATCATAGAGGAAATCACCATTAGCGCCGCATGCTCTCCTAATGAAATCATAGCCTACAAATCTCTCTTCTAGGAATACCGGGACATTTTTTCCTGGTCATACATAGAGATGCCCAGCCTTGATCCCTCTATTGTCGAACATCGTATAGACACATGGCCTGACATCACCCTTGTACAAAAAAAGCAACGCCCATTACACCCATCCAAAGAAGCGGACATCAAAGCCAATATTGAAAAATTACGAATTGTAGGGTTCATATACCCCATCAAATATACGTTATGGGTCTCCAACCCTGTCCCTATTAACAAAAATAGGGCACTATTCGCATCTGCACTGACTTTCGTGATCTCAATCATGCCTGCCCCAAAGAAACTTTTCCCACTCCTTTTATCGACCAAATTATCAATGATTGTGCAGACCATGAGGCTTTTTCCTTCATGGATGGTTTCTCTGGCTACAACCAAATCTAGATTCACCTAGCCGATCAGTACAAAACCACATTTACTACCCCATGGGATACTTTCATATATTGTGTCATGCCTTTTGGCCTCAATAATGACAGTGCGACATTCCAATGGGCCATGACATACATTTTTCATGATCTGGCTCACATCATCCTCACCTACTTAGACGATCTCACCACTCGATCTGAGAAACACACTCAACATCTAGATGACTTACGCATCATCTTTCACAGGGGTCGTCAGTACAATATCCTCTTGAACCCCCTCAAGTGTGTATTTTGCGTCACCGTCAGACACCTCCTTGGGTTCATCGTTTCTCAATGCAGCATCGTCGTTGACCCCCTTAAGGTCCAAGCCATCACCAAAATTCCACTACCTCATAATTTATGCCAACTGCAAAGCCTACAAGGAAAATCTAACCTCTATGTCGCTTTGTCCCTGATTACACCACTCATGCACACCATTTCCTTCTCTTATTCTGTCACAATATCCCATTCAAATAGGATGAGCATGCCCAAACTGATTTTGATGATTTAAAAGAAGCACTCTCCAATGCCCCCTTAATTATTCCACCCGACTATGACCACAACTATATCCTCTACTTGTCGGCCTCACCCATCTAAGTAGCAGGAGTTCTTGTCCAACTAGGGGATGATGACCGTGAGCATGTAATTTACTATATTAGTAAAAATATTTCAAGTCCACCCTTGAATTACAATCACGAAGAGAAACTCACCCTTCCAATTGTCCTCATAGTCTAGAAAATGCACCATTACATCTTGATGGGCACTACCAAAGTAGTAGCAGATTCCAACCCCATGCAATACTTGCTTAGTCGCAGGAAAATTAACGGTAAATGTGTCTGATGGATCATCATCCTTCAGGAGTATGACCTTGAATTTTCAACACCAAAGAGAAAAAAAACCCTCATCCTCACCGAACTCATTATGACCTTTCCCTCAGAGACTATCAGTTCACCCATCAATACAGACTTCCCCGACGAACACCTCTTCTACATCCCCTCGGATGATCCCTGGTACAACGACCTCCTCATCTACCTCCGAACACAGAAGTTTGGACCTCACCTCTCCATGGATGATCATCGGCGTATTCACCATCATGCCCCTCAATATATCCTTATTGGTGACATATTATATCGACGAGGGGTCAACACCATCCTTCGTCGATGTTTGACCATCAACGAAGCTAACAGAGTTCTCAATGATTGCCACAACGATGCTTGTGGAGGCCACCTCTTAGGGATGTCTACCGCCCAGAAAATCATTTGAGCTGGATACTTTTGGCCCACATTGTTTCATGATTGTATCCATGTTGTGAAACACTATGACAAATTCCAGCTTTATGCCCATAAGGCCCGCGTGACACCCAGTCATCACTGTCGACCCCTTTTGCAAATGGGACATTGACTTCATGACTTGTAACCCTCCATCCAACAATGGACATAAGTACATTATCATGGCATTCAATTTCTTCATCAAGTGGGCAGAAGCTATGCCCACCTTCAACAACATCGCTGACACTGCAACACATTTTTTTCTTCTTTAATCACATCATCTCCCACTTTGGAGTCCCACTACACTTAGTCTTCGATCACGGGAAACACTTCGAGAATGAGATTTTCATCGAACTCTCCTCCAGGTTAGGCTTCTCCCATGAGTTTTCCTCTCCATACTACCCTTATTCCAATGAATAGGTAGAGGTGGTCAACAAGGTCCTCAAAACCATGTTGCAGCGCACAGTTAACGAACATAAGACTAATTGGCATCATATGTTGTTTTCCGCACTTTGGGATTATCGCACAGTAGTTAAAACTGCCACTGGATTTACACCATTTCATCTTTTCCATGGGGTCAAGGCCACTCTCCTCATCGAGTGTGAAATTACCACCTTACGCATCGCTATTGAGCTATTACCTGACACTTCTCCAATGGAGCAGCGTTTTTTGAACTTAGAGTCGTTGGATGAAGACCATCGGTCTTCATTACAGAACAATGAGGCATCCAAAAAATGGCGAAGGCCACCTTTGATTGCCATGTCAACCTTCGCTCCTTCAATGAAGGCGACCTTGTCCTTGCTTACGATATCGCTCACGATACCCTTAGCCATGGAAAATTTGAGTCATTATGGCATGGACCTTACATCATCCAACATTGCCTCACTAAAGGTGCATACATCCTGGCCTCTCCCGAAGGCCACCCTCTCAAGGAACCCGTCAACGGGTTGTACTTAAAGAAATTTTACGCCTGAGCATAGCCACTCTACACTAGGATTTTTCTCTTTTGTACACATTTCCTAGAATTTTCAATCTTATTTTTTCCCCCCATGCCTACCGTCTAATCTACCATTTGTGTTATTGACAGATTCCTCCTACATTGGCCTACCACATCAGTTACGTCGATGGAGCTAGTCGATGGACATAGAATCTCGCTTCACCCGCTTGGACCCTCTATAACCCATCCCATGAACTACTCCACTCCAGTGGCATATGTTTGGGTCCATCAACCAACAACCAAGAAGAATACACAGTCGTCATTGGCCTCCTCGTCGAGGCTAGTCACCACCATATTTGTAACCTTAGCATCATATTCTATTCCCAACTCATTGTCCTTCAACTCAACAATGTATACCGTGTCCGCGATCCTTGCCTCTTCCGCAAATACCTGCAAGTTAGACTTTTATCTCAACTTTTTGATTCAATCACATTTACACATATTCCACGACAATTCAATCAAATAGAAGATAATATTTCTAACCTAGTGTTAGATTGGCATTTATCACATCAAGATACCCTTACACATACATAAATCATCAAGAGTTTGTCACAGCATATAAATTAGACACCATAAAATACATCAAAAACCATCATCACATGTAAACATCATATAGATCCAAAAACGTATATCCATATATATATATATATATATGCCATCAATGTTTACATAGTACAACACATACATCATCCACAGGCAGGTGAACCACCTCATTCCTATAAGTAAAAAAATTGGTGTCACATCACCTTGTACAAAATGGGCTCGCAAGCCTATATAAATACAAAAATCCATATACAGAGGCCCTCATAGAACCTCTAGAGCTCCACCACCTAGCCCTCTCTCTAGAGGAGATGCCCCACCAGCTAGAGGTCCCCTAGGTCATGGGGGCATCCGCCCAGTCATAGCCTCCCCTGCTACAACTTCTCTGCAGATCAGTGTCCGCAACTCGGCCGGAAGACCCACACACTACTCCAAGACTCCCTCGTCATGGATCCAAGTCCACGTGCCCTCAGGCACTCCCTATAATACCGCCTCCAATTGGCGACGAAAATACTCAAACTCTACCTCAGCCCCCACCAGAGAAGCATGGGAAGGCCCTACACCGGGGTCATCATATCGGTGCCTT